>JAECUM010093197.1:0-103451 GCA_016617855.1 Megalonaias nervosa
TTTTGTGTTTTATTTGTTGGTTTTGTCTATCTTTTGTATATGCCTTTGAAAAAGACTCATTAAGAGTCGAAAGCACTCAGGCTAGTTAGATACTAGTTTTGCACTGTTCGTCGTCAGTTTATTGCATTTATCTCAATCAATCCCTGACACACGTGATACCTTGCTGGATCCAGTGCGCTTGAAAGGGCTGTTATTCGCCACATGATTTGTATTCTTTATATATATATATATATATATATATATATATATATATATATATATATATATACATGATACAATACCTACGACGAATACGTTATAGGCACATAATGCTTGCATTCATGTGTAAGTCTGTTCGTATATCTTCCTTGTATGTGTCTTTGGGTCTGTCTGTATGAATTTAATTGTGAAATATATTTTAGTATTGGTTCATTGGTATAAAGGTATGTCTGTTTAATGTGGAAGGGGTGGAGGACTGTAATTCCAGAAATAATCAAATATATATGAATAACAGAATATAGTAAATAATCTTCATTACATATTTGGTAATATGTATTATGTATGTAAATTGCGGGCGATTCTCTCTCTCTGTCTCTGTCTCTCTGTCTGTCTCTCTCTCTCTCGATCAATCGAGAACTTCAAATGCATTTTATCAATCGTTTATAGTTTGATTAGTAATTTTCATCCACTACTATGAATATGAATGGAGCAGAATAGAACACAATTTTATTGATTTGACGTATGCAAAAAGCACACAGTCAGTATCATACTTAATTCATGTACAATGCAGTATTGCATAAATGAACGAGTAATGGCGATAAAAACCTGTGTGCACATAAATCCTTGGAGAGAGAGAGAGAGAGAGAGAGAGAGAGAGAGAGAGAGAGAGAGAGAGAATATTCTCGATGCTGGAATGCATCATAGAAATATTAACCTACATATTTTAGAGTTGTTATTGAAGTAGTTTGTACATGCTTGATTTCTGCCAGGAATAAGGATCAATAAAAGACTTTCTAAATGAGAGATATAGAAAAGATTAAGACAAAGTGATATTCATCCTCGATCTCATTATTTATGCAAAGTTCACATATTCTTTCCTATTCTTTTTTTCCTACGTGTCTACCACTCTCGATATATAAAGGGGTGTGATGAAATCGTTAATTTACTAATAGCCTGTGTCTGGCTGGCAATAACAATTATTAAAAGATAAGTGGTTATGAACGTATCTTTGATATCTGTATACGTGTCTTTTTCGAGGCAACCGCAGAATGCCAGTCAGTGTGAAATATATCTTTTAGTCTTTGGATAAAAAGCGATAATAATGAAGCTATACGGACTGAAATTGAGTAATATACCAGACTTCTCCAAATACTGAGATTAATGGAATAGTTCTCACATTAAAAACCCGCTGTTGATAATCTTTATTTTCGCAATCGGTAAGCATTAATTGGCATATTTTTTTGAAGAATATAGTTATTTGAGTTTAACAGTTTAAACTAGTACTTAATTATACGCACATATCTGTTAGAGTAAAGTGGATATCGGCCCAACTCCTCATATACAAATATGTTGTTGGCAGACAGTTTCACATCTTGCAACCGCTTGCAAAGTTGGAGGTACAAAAGAATAAAATAAATCACATATAATGTTCGCTGGACATTGTAGATTGATGGTATTATTCAAACGTACGTTCATTCTTAGACACCTTTGACAGAAATAGTCCCTGCATCACATCGAAAAGACCCTCTATTGGTAAAAACTAGTCCTAAATAATTCTAATTATTTGAACTGCCCCGAAATACATCGCATTTAAATGAAACGTTGATACTTCTCTTTTCGTAAATTCAAAACCTTTGTTGTATCAATATTTAAACACACACACACACACACACACACACACACACACACACACACACACACACATATATATATATATATATATATATATATATATATATATATATATATATATATAGTATGTACGCTGCATCAATGATATACCACGAGATGTATAAATTTTTCACTAAAGGAAACGAAGCTAGCTGAGTTTCCTTTAAATGAAAAATTTATACAACGAGTGGTATATCATTAATACAGCGTACGTACTGTACATATATTTTATTTATATCACATAAAAATACATATATTTGCCCTTTGAAAGGAGTTCAGATTTACTACAGGCAGCAGTGTATTGACCGAGTGAATGAACTCCTCACATCCCCGAGTGTGTCCGCTACAAAATGTAGTTCTATGCCTTTTGTGGCTATTCACAATCACCATGCATATTGATAAGTTGATTGTTTTATTTTTTAGTTTCTATTTTTCTTCACATTGATTAAATGAATATAATACATACTTATGATATAAACATGAAAGATGGTTTTAATGATAAAAATAGAGCACCACAAAAACTCATAGTTAACTACGCCATTCACATTAACGCTGCCATTCACGTACCGGCGCATGGAAATTAATGTGGAATATAAACAAAGCGAAATGACGAACCAACAAGAGGTAATTAAAATAATTTAATATATTTACAATTGATCTAAGTCATTATTCTGCTCTAGTAACAGTACCTCTCTCTCTCTCTCTCTCTCTCTCTCTCTCTCTCTCTCTCTCTCACACACACACACACACACACACACACACACACACACGCATCCTTTGGTTGGTTTGACTTATCTTTTACCATTATTCATAAGTCCAGAGATATCATGGGATGACAAACGAAAATCCTCTAAGTTCGTCATTTCATATATATTAGCCCGTATCTTGCAACGATGGTCCAGAGAGAGAGAGGGGGGGGGGATTTGGACATTTTCATATTTAATTAATAATAATCGATTTTTAGAACATTATAGTATGTTTAAGAAACTACAACAAAACATAACATTAAATATATCACAGTATGTGTACCACGTAACCGAGGAATTTAATGTATAATGGCGACCTGGTTTGCAAATTTGTATCATTGATAAACACTGTAGATAGGTCCCAAGGAAAGCGCACACGTATCGTTACGACGAACCATATTCTTGTAGGTTACTTGGTGTAACTTCTATTTCAAGGTTTCAATCCAGCCCAAATTCCTTTTCTCTCTCACTCCACATTTCTGCATAGTTTGTCCTTTATGCATGAGAGTGGAGGGGGGAACAGAAATCAGAAAGGATTGTGATGAAAATGTGTACCATATTAAATTCATTTAGAAAACGAGGATTATTAATACTTTTTATCGTTATTTTCATACGTCACTAATGATTAATGTGTGGAAATTCATCATTGATTTAGAATCAACTGCAGACGGTCGCTTGTATGTTTATATATGGGTATTATTGCGCTATGGGCAAATCACAATTTGATATACCAATAGTATTGGTATATCAAATTGCTTTATACCAACACTTTAAATGCCATGTTATTTTTAATGCTCGTGATATAATTAACGATTTTGACATGGTAAACTACTTCTCAGTGTATGTATTGACCAATAAAGATTTTGTCCTAGTAAACTATTACTCATTGTATATATATATATATATATATATATATATATATATATATATATATATATATATATATATATTAAAAAATAACATGGCTTTGAAAGTGTTGGTATAAAGCAATATGATGTACCAATACTACTCGTATATCAAATTGTGATCCGCACATGGCGCAATACTACGCATGCATAAACATTTTTGGAACTGTGTGCTGTTGGGTCTATTCCTATAGATCAATGATGAATCTCCTCATCAATCAGTAGTGATGTATGAAAATAACGATAAAAGTAGTAATAGTTCCCGTTTTGTAAATGAATTTAACATGGTACACAATTTAATCGTAATCCTTTCTTTTTCCGTTTCCCCCTCCCCTCTCATGCCCAAGGGACAAAACATGCAGAAATCTGGAGTGAGAGAAAAAGAAATTGGGCTGGATAAAAAAACATTGGAACTGAAATTGCACCAAGTAACCTACAATATCGTTCTTCATAACGGTATGTTTACTCTTCCCTTGGGACCTATCTAAAGTGTTTATATAATCAATGATACAAGGTTGCAATTGCCGGTCGACAGAGTAAGGTAAATGTCTTGGTTACGGGGCACACATATGTAAAGTATTCAAGGCTTTGTTTATGTTGTTGTTGTTTCTTAAACCTATTATAAGGTTCTAAATATCGATTATTATTAATTAAATATGAAAATATCCAAAAACTGTCCCTCTCTCTCTCTCTCTCTCTCTCTCTCTCTCTCTCTCTCTCTCTCTCTCTCTCTCTCTGTTGGCCATCGTATCAAGATAAGGGCAAAATCCATGAAAATACGAGAATAGATGATTTTCGCTTATGCAATACCACAACGTCTCTGGACCTATGAAGAAGGATGGTAAATGTTAAGTCAACCGACCAAAGGAAAAGGAAAAGAGAGAGAGAGAGAGAGAGACAAATTTATGGTCGGTAGTAATGACTTAGATCAACTTTAAATAGATTAAAATATTTTAATTACCTCTTGTTGGTTCGTCGTTTTGCTTAGATTCTATTCCACGCTAATTTCCTTGCGCCTATACGTCAATGCATTGATGAGCGTTCAGTATTCAAGAATCGATGTGTCTGTAGGTCTAGTTCTCTACTTTCTGCATTAAAACCATCTTTCATGTACACATCATAAATGTAACTTGTATTGATTTAATCAATGTGAATAAAAATAGAAACTCTAAAATGAAAACAATCAACTTATCAATATAAAAAGGTGATTGTGAATAGGCACAAAAATACAGAACTATATTTTGTAGCGGACACACTCGGCAAGGATGTGAGTTAATTCACCCAGTCAATACACAGTTGCCTCTCGTCAATCTAACTCCGTTCAAATGGCAAATATATCTATTTGTATGTGATATAAATAAAATATATGTATAGTATGTACACTGTAACAATGATATACCACTCGTTGTAAAAACTTTTCATTACAAGGAAACGAGGCAAGTCTCGTTTCCTTTTAATGAAAAATTTATACATCTCGTGGTATATCATTGATACAGCGTACATACTATTATATATATATATATATATATATATATATATATATATATATATATATATATATATATATATATATATATATATATATATATAACTCAAAATTAAAGGTCTGTCAGTCTACAGAATCAAACTATATTTAAAGAAAACAGTCACGTGTAAGAAAACGTTAAAACTGATATTATTGCCATTTAGGAATGTCACATTCATAGAAGAGACTACATAGGCTTTTCTTAGATACAGAATGACTTTCAATTTGTGCCATAAAAGGCTATAAATGACGCAGAAATCGAGACTGGGTAGCTAATTTTGAAAATTAATTGTATCAAATGAAATCGCTTTATAAGCCCGAACAAAATATGTTCATCAAACCGATATAGTCGATAACCTACTTAGATGGTTCTCGAGTAAAAATAGATTTTATCTTGAGTTTCAAGTATGTCACTTTGCACCAAGTACCGCCTTTTTGTTTGCTTTATGTAACAGTGACATTTCTTGAAACTGTTTTTCTGTAATCTTCTTAAAATCAATCTGATTGTGAAATATTTAATTCAGACTAGGTTCTCCTGTCAAATTTAGTATATATTCACTTTCACGTAATGCCTCCACACGTAGCCTAGCTGTCGATGCAACCAAATTCACCCATGACCTTTCGAGTCATCTTTACTGCTTGTAACTGTGTGTCAGCTTATCAGCATGTTTATAGCACCTAGGCTTCTAGTGCCATCGTCAGACAGTCACCCTGAAAAGTGTCCCGATCACAAGCTTGACGGAATACAACAATGGGCTTGGTTTTTCGATTTAGTTCTAATATGATGTAATATTTTATTCAAACATTTATCATTTTGTAATCATTTTATCTTGAATCTGATAATCTAATTAAATTGACAGAAGGTTTCATTCGGCTGTCAAGTATTGGTATTTCAATTGTCACTTTTTAGTCCTTACAACAACGGAAATTTCTACACATTGGTAGAAGTTCCTTACAAGCACCCAAAACGTACCCAGAGCATTTTAAGGGACGGGACGAAAAGGAAATAGAGTACTCGGTCATTTGTAGGGAAGAGACGAAACGTACTCGATGTACTATTGTACGTTTAGGGACGGGAGTAGATAAGAAAGGTAAGGGATGAATATTTAAATCTGAAGTCAGTAACGTAAGGGTTTTGACCCCGAGGTATTCACACTTCAGATTCTCTAACCCATACGGTTGCATTTTTTAGACAAATCATTTATAAAATTAGATAAGAAATTTTACTACGTTTGCTGCTTGTTCAATTTTTTTCAGATTGCTTACGACCTAATGCCGTATATACTCGTGTATACGTTTCGTCAGACTGTTCAAACCATAGACTCAGATCGGCCAGCGCGTTATGCGCCAGCAGATCAGGGTCTATATTGTTTGTTCTACTGATCAGTCCTAACAAACGTCAGAGACCCAGATCTGCCTACGACAGATCAGGATCCTGAAGTAATGCTGTCGCATCTGACTGTAAAGTGAGTATATGAGGTCAATGTTTCTTACAGTATTATTTCCAAAATATAATATATCTCAAATGTACCACTACTTACAATTCCACTGATTCGTCAGTCCAAATTGTATCTGTACATCCATAGTTCTTTGTAGAAAACTACAGAGCAACTAGCAAAAATAAATGATGATGAATGATGACTGAAATTGAGAATTTTGTGCGCGAAAACATGTAGTTGAATGGGGCGAGCAGTGGTAGTTCAGTAGGTGAGCGTCGGACTAGTAGTCCAAGGATAACGGGTTCGATACCTGCCCAGGCCCCACGGGGTCAGTTGCTTTGGTGTGAACTTAACTCCCATTTCCTCAGGAGGAGCAAGCAGCCCCTAACCCAAACTTTAATTCAGGTTGACTCTTGTGTTCAGAAGTAAAGAAACCAAATCACAAACTTAAATTCAGATTGACTTGACTGTACAGGAGTAAACAAAACAAGAAACCCTCATATTAGCATTCAGTCTAGCTTTTACAACATACTAATGCATTTGGATTCTATTTCAGAATCTCTCAAAATTCTTGACATTTTATCAAATAATACATTCTACCGAAAGATGTTATTTATTTGTTTTTATATAGGATGGCGCAAGTTTTCATTTCGTATTGGGACAAAAACGAAGAATAATTCGGGATATTTATAAACACATCCCTTCATTTACTGCATATTTCAACAAGGTTCATTCCAAAAGATGTAGTTTATACAACACTGCAAAAATATTATTGTTTGTGTTGTTTTGTTGTTGTGGGTTTAATACCAGTTTTGAGCACAATAGGCTATACATGGCGTCAGTATAACTGGTGGAGGAAGAACCCAGGAAGATCCCGTTAAGAACCATCTATCAACGGGAAGTTAGTGGTAAGCATTGTCACATACCAACGTTAGCCGAGCTCGAGACTCAAACCCATGCAGACATACGTGTAATGACAATGATCTTTACAAGAGCTCGAGACTCGAATCCACGCAGATACAAGTGTGATGGCAGTGATCGATATAAGCGAGCACTTTAGACCACACTGCCACCAATGGCCTCAAAAGTATTTTATGTTCATTTAGAGTTTCGATACAGATATTGTCATCTAACTCTGCTAAACACAGCTAGATTCAGTGGCGTAGCAAGAAAGTCTGTCCCTTACCACCACAAAACTTAATTATGGGGCCCAGTCCCAATACAACTATTTGTTTTATGCAAGTTTGTTTGGCCCCCACTGGGACTGTCTTTTGGGCGGTTGCTAGGTCACTGCCTTTAGAACCATTTTCGGTGGGCATGAGATCAGATGGCGCAGCTAACATTCATTATTATGCATCTTATCTCTCAGCTTCCCATTAACAATGCTTTACGAAACATTTGCAGCCACTAATTGATATAGAAGATGATGGAAATGTTGCAATAAACTTGAGTTAAAGAAAATAACAAGGCGTAAAATAATGACCTTCTTTGCCCACAGCTTAAATTTAAACTTCATTCTTAATGCTTTTAAACGATTGATTGCTGAATTGAGCTAAATGGTAAAACTCATAAAAATAGGCCATTTAAAAGTTGTTGCTACGGAGTAATCAAGCTTTGGATATATATATATATATATATATATATATATATATATATATATATATATATATATATATATATATATATATATATATATATAATTTTCATTCTTTGTTATTTATTTATTTTGCATATATTATATGGGTTATATAAAATTGTGTTTTACAGATTACCTTGTCCAAAATCAAGTTATTTTCCTACCTAACCAGAATCTTTAATTTTGGTTTTGTAAACATGTTTATCTCAATCTGTGTCCAGAACATTGGAAATTCCCCATAAAATACCGGATCTACCTGATATTTACCACATTCTATATTATAATAAATTACCACATTCTATATTATAATTTATTAACAGATCTTGTCTAATTGTAGCTTTGATTGTTATGGAAATGAACTTTTGTCCTTCATAATGGCTCTGCTTTTGTGTCTTAGCTTTTAGTGCAATTCTTTTTATCAAAAAGTTATTAATTCATGCTCTACGATCTTGAGAAATAATTTTTACATTTTCATTCGTATTTAAGGGAAATAAATTATTTGTTGAATTTTACAAAACTTCATATTCATTGTAGAACTGGCTTTGTTGCTCTACTTATATTGTCAAGATGCCATACAAAGTTATACTCTTCAACCGTCTATCAAACATAAGGCAGAGAAATTTGAGATAGAACAGATGTTGCAAAGAGGTATTATTATCATCGCCCTGAGTCCTGTCACCATGAAGGATGGAAATACCAGATTATGGGCTATATATAGGAAAATTAATGACATAACTGTGAAGGATGCCTATACTCTTTCTAGAATTGATGACACATAGGTATGAGCCTTCAAGATAAGGAAAAGACAGTTTTTGCTACAAAATGTGGCCTATATCAATTGTAGTCTTATGCCATTTAGATTATCCAGCGACTGGATTATCAACTTTTAAACGTTTGGTGAAAAGTGGTTCGAGATGACTGCAGTGGAATGATTGTCTCCCTTAGATAGAAGTAATCACATTCCCTAAAAAGACTGAACACAACTTTCAACACTTCAAAAAATTTCACATTAAAAGTCTCCAATTACTCTTACTTCCAAAGAAATATAAAATATATAGGTAGATGTTTTGGACTTGTTTAAAACATTTTAGGATTATTTGGGATTTAATTCATAATACGCCCAGCCTGAGGCCAAGGGCCCAGCCCGGGGCTATAATCAGTCGCGAAGCACTCATTGCATAGGCGACTTTAATCCATGGACATAATTATTACACAACAGTACTAATAGTCTCTGAAAAGCCCCTGCGGCCCTGAATACTCAGCGGAGACAACCGTGCAGTTAAAATTCAACTCGAGATAAAGTAAAAACAACTAAACAAAAATAACTCCAGACTTATAAACAAAATATAAAAATAACATTAAAGAAAACACAAAGTTTAAAAATAACAATCAAAATTCTGCACATGAGTCTCTGAAAAGCCCCTGCGGACTTGAATACTCAGCAGAGACAACAGTGCAGCTTAAAATCACCTTAAGATAAAGTTAAAACAACTAAATAGATAAATCACACTATCAAAACTGTAATACTCTTGCACTCACTCCCTCTATTATTATATATTTTTAAAAAAAGCCATTCCATCAAGAAATAAAGTATGTACCTAGACACTATAAGGTGGCCTGAAGATCAGGACCATCAGGGCCTGCCATAAAAGTGGCGAGTAAACCAGCTATATGAACTACAGTAGGACCCCAAATAGCATCATATAAGGTGGTCAAATCCCAATGACCATCAGGCCTAGTCACACAAGGTGGCAAATAAAATACTTTACGCTCACACACGGTCACAAACATGTTTAACAAACACCAGACCGTTAGGCCCCACTAAGAGAATAGTAGGTTTCCTAGGACCCCAAATCAGTAGAGTATATAAAGTGGTCTAAGCCCAGGACCATCAAGGCCAGTCACACAATGTGACAATACAAACATTTGCATACTAATGGCTGACATCAGAGGTAACCTCCCTTTTTCCTTTAATAAAACAGCACAGAGTACTTCCAAATTCAACAAAATTCAACCTCTTTTGGCATTAAATTCAGTGTATATTCAAAATTCGTGCAAGGCAAATTCGACCAACGACCCTGGATCTGCGGACCCTTCCGGTGTTGTTTTGCGCCGCCCTGCCGACCCATTTCTGCCTTTTCCTCTGCCAGACATTCATTTAACAGCGTGCAATGCACGCATAAAAACATGCAACCAAAATCTGAGTGTGTGCCTCGAATCCCTCTCAGAACACTGATTGATATAAACGACTGAAACATGAGTGCGTGATGGGTCAATTCCCACTCATTAAGCCATTCATTCAGGCAACGTGGAACACACCATTTACCGTTCTCTGACTGACGGCTCATTTAGCAGTACTCATTGAGTGCATTAAAGCCTGGGTGAGGTGGCTCTGATTCCCTCCCCCAGGAATATTTAACAGCCTGCCATGCAGACATTAAACAGTGGCACATGCACAATATGTGCGCAAGTCACTATAATTTAAAGCCCAACTCCATCAATACTTGTTTGTTAGCTTCTTCCTGTTTACATAGTTTATAACCATAGAATCCTACCAGTAATAAGTCAACTCTGTTGAGTGTCAAACACATACAAAGAATTTTAGGATTGTGCTCGTACGACAAGCATTCAGTCAAAGAGTTTGCAAAGTGCGCATGCCCGTTGCACAAGCTAGATGATACGGGAAATGTGGAGTGTCAAGAGGCTTTGACAGCTTGAAACAGATTCAAGTTCATTTTCTACCTGACCTGAATCATTGATTTTTAAAGACTGTAAATAACAAATACATAGCTAATATTTTATCTATGAGTATGGGTTTAATATTAGGACCATTACTAACAGAAGTTAACATATTTATCTTTGTCTGAAGCAACGACATTGTGTTCTCCATGTTCTTTATTGTAAGCTTAGCAACAGACGTTCTAATTACAACTAAGATTTTATCTTGTAAACATTTGGAATCTTCCAAAATGAAATTTTCCATTAGGTAGTAGTCTTTAAGTAAAATGATAATTGTGACCTAGGTCAGGTAGGGGAGTAGAAAAACTTGTTTACTGTAAAAAAAAATTATTTATTCGTGCTGTAAGATGAGAGCAAAATCAATTGTATTATTGTTGTGACCAGTATTTCATGTGGCTGGGAATTATTTATTCAAATTATTTAATTCAAAGCATTCTTCTCTGGAAATACAAATTGCTAAAAACTAACATTCTTAGAAACAGAGACTTGGATTTGTAGTGAAATAGAAATAAGAATATATTCTTGGATAGTATTATTGTGATTCAACAAAGGACTGTTATTTCATCACCACGACACGGGCCGCCACAGGCGCATCAGCATTTAAGCGTTGGATGATAAGAATATTCTAGTAGTGAAAAAATAAATCTTCTTTTAAAGAATAATAGCTACCGGCTCAGACTGACAATGAAATAAAAGTTAAACAGTTGGAGATGTATAACTATATTTTGGTTTTCTATTGCACCAGATTTTTGTATCAGTGAATGACTGTGGAAATCAGCTTATTTTTTATAATTTGAACGTCTGTATTTTGAACAGTGCAGAGGCAGATATTTGATCGCTTCTATCATGAAATACTTGAGTAAGTAAATTCGGCCTCCAAATTTTCTAACAGGTATGTTCAACCACTTTGGTAACCTGGGTTTAACCCTCAGAATGATTTGCAGTGTTTTTAAGAAAGCTGAATGATTTTCCAACCATTTCTTGAACTTTTGGACCATTTCTTGACCTTTTTGAACCTTTCTTGACCTTTTGTAAACCATTTTTAACCTTTTCAAACGCTGTAAAGACTATTCTGTTCGCAAACACAAACAGGTGCCCCTTTTATTAAAATGAATATCACACAAGCCATTGAAATTTAATTTAGTTGTTTATCTTTAAGTATATAAAAATGTAAGCAAATGAGTTTCTTTATTGCAGTCATATCTGTATGGATCAACCAAAACGCGCCTCCTTATTGGAGTAATATCTGTATGGATGAACCAAAGACTGCCTCATTTTTGGAGTCATGTCTAAATGTATATCGTCTTAACATGCATAGAGTACAGTCATATATATCATTGGAACATGCATAGAGTACTGAAAGAAAGTTAGATACTGAGCAGATTTTTTTATCATGGTTTATGTAAGAAAGTATCGTTATTTTCTTCTATGCAATGCTACAGATCATTTAAAAGAAAATTATTGTGTTATCCTAGTCCAAGTGTGCTGACATCTGTCCTTCTCAAATTTTACTCCTCCTTTGCTGTTCTATTGAGATCAATTGATTGTACTTCTCTTAGTGTGCGGAATCCTGCACCTTTAACACAAAGGTGCGCATCAGTGATTTTTAGCATCTCTCTCTCTCTCTCTCTCTCTCTCTCTCTCTCTCTCTCTCTCTCTCTCTACAGTCTCTCTACATTTTAACGTTCACTAACTTCTGATTGCAGAATACTTATATTACACGAATTAGTCTTTATTTTTCTCCCTCGTTTGACCAAGAAAGAATATAACTAACTACTTAGTTAAATGCTACTTAAATCGTTAGAAAGTAGAAGCTAAACAATATTCCTGGAAAATGTATAACATTACCAACGGATACAGAAAGTTTCAATCAAAATGTGCCGATGTTGAGTATAAGGAATATACTACCTTCACATATCCCAAAACAGTTATAATTTGATTAAGTGGATAACACCCCACGTGTTTTTTTTTTCTGTTTTATTTATTAAATATCCCAACGGGTTTTACGATTGGACGTAATGTTACGACGGCAACAGTTTCGAGTGTCTATTAGTTGTACCTGTGAACAACACGAGCATTACAGTTTCTTGTCTTTATTAGGCTGTTCCTTGAATAAAGCGACACTAATAGTTCATTGCGTCTATTAGTGTCTATTAGGCTGTACTTGTGAAGAATGGAGCTTTACATTCACCAGTGTCGATTAAGCTGTATCATAAAGAACACAAACATTACAGTCTCCAGTGTCGATTAGGCTGTACCAACACGAGCCTTCAAGAAGTTACAAAAATAAATCTACGAGAAAGGTCAACAGTTCAACCCAAAGGACATTCTGGTACAGACACAGTAGTAATGGTGGCACTTAATAGGTTTTATGTTACATTTGTCCTTCCTAATTATTGGAGATTTTTTAAAAATGAAATCCACTGCTTTGGAAAGCAGTAGATACGGTTTAGTGCTACTGACGACATCAACTGCTCTTTATGTTCGTTGTGTCAACATATTGAAATGTCTGCTAGATGTTGGCCATTAACTGAACCTAACTTTTCTTAAAAAAGTCAAATCCTTATTTGGAGACACAAGTATTCAACGCCTACGATTTTCATATGTCAATTTATAATTCGTTGTCCTTGTGAAAACGCATGTCTTATGCAGGTATCATATAATTTAATTATTTTATTTATGTCATATTTCTATGTCTTAAATGGGGCTTTGAAAATTAATCTTGACATGTCTTAAACGATGTTGATATCAGGATTGAAAATTTGCTCTATCATTGTAAGTTTCTTCCATGTATACATTTTGTAATGAACATGACTAGCAGTTTACTTTACAAGTTGTTACCGATCGGACTTGGCAAGTATTCAATGTAACTCAATTTGCTGTAGACCTAAAGGCAGACGGGTCCCAATGAGAACACAAACATATGGATTGCCTTACGCCAAAATAAAATTCCATGTTGTTTGTGGAATCCCCTTGCTGATTTTTCCTCCTTGAGGAGAATAATTCTTTGTCTCAGCGAATTTTACGTGATTTGATAAGAGAAGGACATGTTATTGGTCTAAATTTCCACTTCCGATTACTTTATTTGTTTGAAGATAAAACGAATTTAAAAGTAGAGGTTCATTCTTTATAACCTATACAGGATCAATGTATCATGTCGAGTATTTCGCAAACTGCAACGACGTGTGTCAATCTTTTTCTCAAAATGATCTCAACTGCGACTACGCAGTTGTATGAAAACCAAAATTCTTCTTCTTCTTCAATCTCAGTAAGGAATGTTGAGTAATTTTAATATTTCACCCTGTTAAATGATGTGATAAAAAAGACGTACATTGCAGAACAAAGAATTTAATGCCTCGATGACATTTAATTTCACTTCTCTTGCTCATAATAAATAGTCTCGACAAACTGTATGTTCTTTATGTCTTTTCATGTACATAATCGCCACAGACAGAATTTCTACATTTAAAAGTCATCTGCAATTAATCCAATAATAAAAGATTGCCAACAGAGAGACGGTTATCCATCGTCTGGAAACAACCACGATTTGCATGACATTACAACAGAGACACGGCTATCCATTGTCTGGAAACAACCACGATTTGCATGACATTACAACAAGACATGGTTATCCATTGTCTGGAAACAACCACGATTTGCATGACATTACAACAGAGAGACAGTTATCCATTGTCTTGAAACAACCACGATTTGCATGATATTACAACAAAAAATAGTGAGTAAATGTACTTCATGTACTTATTTTATTTTCAACGCAGAGACTAGTACTAATTTTCTTAAATTCAGACAAAGAAACATTGCAAATAAAAGTAAAGAACGTGACCCATTTGATTATTTAGCTAGAATATAATATAAAAATCCTAGTAAACGTAAATCTATAATAAAGTTATTGAATCCAATAGCATTTTATTAAAACAAACTTTATTATGTACATTCCTATCTGAAAAGCAAAACGGAACCTTTCTCCCCTTTCAGGAAACTATCAGTTATCCCACCTAATTTGTACTGATATCGTTATATACATTACAACATATTGTAAGCATGCTCTAAATTTTCACAACTATAGAATTACTATCCAGAGTAAAGGCAGTGGAAGTCTACAAATTTACTTCAGACTTTGCCTTTATTTTCAGGATTATACATCAGCCATGGGCAGGGAAGGTTCTAAATCGACTCTTTTTATTTTTAAAAAAATATTTGAGGGATATCTATAAAATTAGTCTCAGGTTTCATTAAATGAATCGCTTTGTCAAACATCATCTACTGCCCTTAAGCCCGTATTAGATTATATCGTCTAAAAATAGTAATAGAAAAGAGTGTGAAGCAACACGCTTTGTAAAATTCAACAAATAATTTATTTTCCTAGAACACAAAGTGAAAATTTAAAACAAAGAACTTACAGTATTGCGAATTAAATCCCAAATAATCCTAGTCCTTGTGATTAAAGTTCTAAATAAACTTTAGTGGAAATCTAAATTAATTCCAACGCTGGAAGTGTTGATGTGCCTTTGCTGCCCAATGTAGCGTTGACGTGCCAGTGGTCTTTTGCTGGATCACAATAATGCAATCCAAGAATATATCCTTATCTGAAATTTCACTATAAAATAATGTTATTTTTGAGCTCTGTCTATTTTAGAGAAGAACACTTTGTATTTCCAGAGAAGAAACGTCACTTGAATTAAATAATTTAAATAAATAAATTCCAGTCCAATCAATTTCTGGAGACAAAAATAATACAATTGATTATATTAAGATCTAAAAGCAAGAATAAATAATTTCTAGAAAAACAAGGTTATATAGTCGTCAGGTTACAGTTAGAATTTTAAAAAAAAAACCAAACAAACTATTACCTAATTGAAAATTTGTTCCACGTGTTTACAAAATAAAATCTAGTTTTATATCTATTACTAAAATTACAATATCAAATGTAGTAAACAACAGGTAGATCCAGCAATTCATCGGGAATTTCCATCGGGAATTTCCAAAGTTCTAGACTCAGATTGAGATAAACAGGTGTACTACAAAACCAAAATCAATTATTCAGGTCATGTAGAAAATAAAACTGATCTTTGGACAAGGTCAACTCCAAGAAAAAAAATGTTACATTATCAATAGCATATAATGAAATAAAAAGAATTTAAAAACCTAACAAACAATGCAAATTAATCATGCATAACATCCGATGTATTTGTACTCATGATAGAATAACAAAAAAAAATAACAGAATCTACTTGAAATAATTAAGATGAAGGGTCACAAAAGACGACTTAATGTATTCACGCTGCAAAGAACTGGTTCATTTTGTGTCAAAACGTTAATTTAGTATTTAAGTGTGTAAATCCAGACACAATTATTTCTTCAAGCACGTAAATCATGTGGCCATTTCTTAAGATTTTATCAAAGGGTAAGGCTTTGGTTTGTTGTTTTGTTTTGTTTTGCTCTTTTGTTCCTTTCCCATTACTGTTTGTCCCCCCCCCCCTTGTCCCCCACCACGCAGCCCAAATGCAGAAATTATCGCACTTGTGGTCTACATAGTGTATTTTGCCTTAGTTGCAATTTTGGTTGCCATTTTATAATGTGTAAAAAGGATGCAATAATTTGTTTTCCCCTAAATTAAATTTGAGAAACATTGTTCTTTTGTTTCATGTGAAATCATCATTTTCTTTAGATCGGTTTATTATTCAAATTTGGTCCACCCCTGTGCACACTGTGTACATTTTCACCCTTCTTGTTCACGTTTATCAACACATCTTTCTGCTTTTAGGATCCTATCCAGTAACATACATGGTGCTGTCTTTCTCCGCCCACCCCACTTAATGGAAACATGAATCTAAAAGATCATCTCTATCTCTATCTCTCTCTTTCTCTCTCTCATGGGACAATATACGTACAAATCTGTGGAGTGAGAGAGAAAAAGAATGTATGCTTGCTGAAACCATTGAAACGGAACTTAAACCAATTAACCTACAAAGACCTCTGTCGTCATCGTAACGTTATGTGTACAAGCTGCATGGGATTTATCTAGTGCTCACAATACAAATGATACAGCCTTTCGATACAGTATGTATAAGACAAAATTTATTCGCTAGGAGGCACATATACACACACATACTTTAATCTAATTAAAGCTTTTATTGCTGTTTTTTATTACTTTAAAACTATAGTAAGATTCTAAAACCAGATTATTTTTTAAATATTAAAATATCCGAACGTCTCTCTCTCTCTCTCTCTCTCTCTCTCTCTCTCTCTCTCTCTCTCTCATTAGTTACTCCGTGAGCATACTAATCGACCAAGAGAGAGAGAGAGAGAGAGAGAGAGAGAGAGAGAGAGAGAGAGAAAGGGGAGAGAGAGCAGAAGGTGATTTCGATGAAATCGTGTACCTTGTTTAATTCATTTAGAAAACGGGGATTATTAATATTTTTCTAGTTGTTTTCTTATGTCGTTTATATATTTAACCAGCGGATATTCAACGCTGATCTAGAGTGTGGAAGCGATAGCCTACTGTTTTAAGAATGTTTATATATGTGTATTAATGCGCCATGGACGGATTACTATTTGATTGTATTGTGTCTCAGGCCTAGCGCCCGTTTTCCTAACTGCAATGAATGTCTTTTTTAAATATTAGTATCCATCAGTAGTGTATCGTTGCTTTCATAGAGACAAATTTCATGTGTTTCGTGTTTCGTGTTTCTTTGTTAATTGAAATAGATTTAAATTTTAATTGCATCAGTTTTGCTTACATTTCGTCTGTAATTGTATCTCTTCTTTCTTCAGATTCAAGAGATAAGATCAAGAAAGTCTTCAGACTGCGTGAATATACCTCTAAGACGGCAAAAAATGTATCAGCATAAATGTGATTTGATGATATATGATGATGATTTGACATAATTAATAAATTTAAATTGCTGCTTTTAAGAAACGGTTGAAACGTTGATAACAATACAGCATGGCTTGCGTTTAAAAAGATTAGTACATTCCTCCATGAACCATTCACCTTTATTATAGGTGCAAATGTCAGTAAACAATTAACACACGCTCAAGTGATTTGCAGATAGCATGGAAAATCCTTATCTACTTCTTATCTGAATAATCTATTGTCTATCAAGTGCCTGAGATTTGTAATAAATTCAGTATGAAATTGCGAAATACTTCTTTTCAGAAAAATTAAAAATGTTTGCTGTATGTGTTGACTTTCTATTTGCATTTGAGATATGATGGATTCTTAGTTCATGCAGCAGAATGTAATTTGTGTTAGCAAATATTTGGGTACAGAGAAGTAATTGCATTCCCATGGACGATAATGCTAATATTTTGCAAACTTACTCTCTGTTTGTGGCAAGGCCGGAAACGCACGCAAACTTTCATTGCATGGTCTATCCAAGATTAACTTTTTACAAACGATGAAACATATCATGTTACGTATATTGAAAATATATAACTCAGGTCCGTGATATTCTGGAGTAACTGTACCGCAGCAGCGATAAAACGAAACTGGTTTTAGGCTCAAGAATTCTATAGTGGACACTACGTGAATATATTGGCTTCTTACTGACCCCCACCCCCACCCCCACCCCCGCAAACAACCGCTTGAAATTCCTGTAATTATTTTCAGACAATTAGCAAACTTCATTCTCTTAAACATTATATTTAATATTCCACAACACATAGGCTGATTCTACTGCTCGTTATCAAATCAGTTGTACTTCAGTACTGAATAAAATATAAAGCATCATTTGGGGACATCATTCTCTATGACCATTCACAGTCAAAACAAAATTCGAAATTTCATGGTTACTCCCACTATATGCAATCGTGCCTAATTTACATTCCTTTCAAATCCTCGCTATTTTGTTACTGTTTCAATATTGTGTAGAGCCAGTTATGTGGTATATTATTGGTTCTTTCCATCTTATTATGAAATTTTATGAACCTTTGTAAATGATCCATATATGTTTGCATCAAAACTATATTGCAGTCGTTGAAAATTTATTTTGTAACAGACATGACAAATAGCAAGCGTTGTCAGCATTTTTGTCTGCAAGCAATCCAATACGCTGAAATAGTCGGTCAGCATTTTTGTCTGCAAGCAATCCAATACGCTGAAATAGTCGGTCTGCATTTTTGTCTGCAAGCAATCCAATAAGCTGAAATAGTCGAAAACATTGTATGGATGAGTGAACACTACCCAATGTATTAAATGACATGTATAAATATCGACAGATTAAACGATTATTTCATCATGGAATGAATTCAAGAAACATTTAATGGAATTTTCAATTCAGTTAATAGATTCAGCTTTTTGTACCTAGTGGTTTTACATTTACAAATTTGAAGATAACCTTTTTGACTTGTTATTGAATTATTTATAAGTGATATATCCATAAAAAAAACAACTCTCAAGAAGAATATTTATCATGCAGCCATTATGAATACACAACTCTCACTGCATTAGAATCGGGAGAAACAGAGAAGGTCAATAAAATAAACACAATCTGAAAATCCAATTTAAAGTTTGGAATGATTATTGTTGCTCTTTGTTTGTGACAAATGGCTATGTAAATAAATTTAGTACGTGTCCCCAGATCATTATTAGTGTAATTGTAAATCAAAGCAGTCCGCATAAAGGTTTGGGTATTCACGTTCACTGGATACTGAAACAAAATTGCCCACCAACGGCTGTAACATGGCTTTTACATTAACCACTCCTCTCAGCTTTGTCTAGTTTAGCTTCTCATCTTCCATTACGATGCCAAGCAATTGACTTGTAGAATATAAAGACAAAATTTATCACCTGTAGGTACCGATATAAGCCGCTTATATCGGTACCTACAGGTAATAAAGTGCTCTAAAAAAAGAACCAATTTTTGTTTGTATTTCCCCAAACCAACACTGAACACACTCTGGATTATTTTCTATTTTCTAATGGTGAACTCCTATTGGAGTTATCGTCGACTGAACCTGTGTGTTGCCGATTGTACAAGAATTCGCTTTGAACGCAGCACAATGCCTGGCTACAGTTTCTTTTTAAAAAAACAACAAATCAACATCCATTAAGAGGAAACATCATGATGCAAAATGGAAATAATTTCAGTATTTGCAAATGTGAGCATGAGTAATGCCTTGATTTGATGGACACATAATCTTGCTATGTCCATAAAGTTTACCTTTTATTTTAATATATGAATGAAAATTGGGAGATGCAAACATTCAGCTATTAGCTTGATAACACCAAAACAGAAAGGTCGTTTGACTTTTGACTAATCTAGAAAGGTACGAAAAAAAAATGCTTATGTAAGAGAACAGCCAACAACAGTATTATTGGTAATGTAAACATCTAGATACTATCATTATTATATGCTCATTTTTTTCTCCGTTAACTTTACATTGTCAGAATCGTACAATATTTCCCGATACTGCACCCTCGCGTTGAATTCATACTGAATGCACGCGAATAAAGGAACTACTTTCTATTGTAAATAAACAATTTTTTTCTGAATAAACTAAAGCAAATGTTTCATGGACTACCACATATCAGCAGCTTTGGCAGATTCCTCGTTAACTTTTTTGATACAATGTTTCAGATTTAGGCTAGCTATAGACGCCAGACAGGGTCCTTACAATAACATGCAAGTTATAAGACATAAACTTGTCTTTAGCTGGTAGTAAAAATGGCAAAAATATACTTACAATTTTACATCCTGAAGTTCCTCAAAATGTACTTTCTTAGTTCTGCAAATCCGAATTACATGAGCCATGTCATGGGTTCACAAGGTTGATTACACATTTCGAAATTGTACTGTAATTTCGACTACTGAGTATATTCCAAGTGCAATTACATCCTCCTTACTGCACCCAAAATGAAATAAACATTAAATTCCACAGCGTCTTTTCGATAATTGCAATTAAAAGACTTCATATTTTCCCCACATTATGATTTGAATCATTCAATGACAGAACAGAAACACGCATGCCGATGTCAACATACTTCTGCCTCGCTGCTTCAATACGATGTATTTCATGTAGAATTGCCACAGACGCTGTAAGTTACTAAATCTAGATCATAATCACGAAATTGCGTCGAATCGACATAAATACCAAAAACGTATTCATTTCACATCAAATGGAAAAGTTGTTGCAATGCGCATTCATTCACAATATGACTCCAAATTCAATTTTAAGTTGACCAAACGCCATTTTCTTTCGAAACTTACGTCTAGCGCACGACCAAGTTCAAATTTATCTGGGCGGAGTTACGTGCGCATTAATAATAAATGCGTTTTGTCGGATGGATATACTGCACTCACAAGGTCGTGCAGTATAGCCATCCGGAAAACTCGTTCATATTTTCCCATACAAATGCAGTAACTTATAATTATTCTGAAATGCTCCACCATTATGGATACAACTTTTAGTCTCGATAACGTCTAGTAAAAAAAAAAAAAAATGTTTGTAATTGTCGAGTGTTTAATGACACATCAATACGTGAAATTATGTTGAGTGCTTACGTAATGAGTTGGCTTGGTGGTTGGTTGATTGATTGATTGATTTTGAATGGCACTTTCCTAGGTAATTTGTTGGCTGTGTGGTTTTGTGGTTTGAAACGGCACTTTCCCAGGCAATAGTTTGGCTGAGTGAATTTTAACGGCACTTTCCTAGGCAGTTGGCTTTTGGGTGATATTTTTCTATGCAGTTGGCGGACTGGGTGGTTGGGCGATCACGACAACTTTTAATGGTACATCTCATTTTTGAATAACCTGCCAACCACTGATGGTTGATCTCATTTTTATTGACCTAAAGTTTGATGTTACCTCTCATTTTTAATGACCTGCCAACCATTGATGGTTGATCTCATTTTTAATAGCCCCAACGTTGGATGTTACATTTCATTTTTGAATCACCTGCTAACCTTTGATGGTAGATGCCATTTTTTAATCAGCTTCTCAATCATTGGTGTCTTGATCTCATTTTTAAATCACTCGCGTTCTGATAGAGAAAGTGTATGACTATTTATTATAAAATTATGATGTTTACTGTGATACATACATGCATACATACATACATACATACATACATACATACATACATACATACATACATATATACATACATGCATAAGTATTGAAGGAGGGCCCCTTCACTACTTACATACAGACAGACAGACAGACACACGTATTCATACATACATACATACATACATACATACATACATACATACATACATGCATGCATGCATGCATGCATACATACATACATACATACATACATACATACATACATACATACATACATGCATGCATGCATGCATTCATACATGGATCATTGGGGGTGTGTGAATAAATCTTGTGAGTATTTTGGCATCATCAGAAACAACAAAACTTTGCAAAACTAGTTCAAATTTTAATATCAGCAATCAAAACCAAAAAGTACCGGTATCAGATACTTGGACAAAATAGTTCTATAGAATAAGATAAGTATATTGTAGCCATATAAACATACTGAATAGAGATCATTAAAAAGTAACGCTTGGCAATTTCTAAGACCATCCAACGAAAATGGGTTCTTCTATAGGCATGGCCAATTACAAATAGGGAATTGTGAAACCAAACCATGAAGAAATCTATAAAGCTTGAAGACGTATTGAAAAGCATAATAATTGGTTGACGTAGCTGTTTTGAAGAAACTTAATGTATCTTTGCTATACTTTCAATCTCGGTTTCACCTCTAGAAATGTCTAAAATCTGTTCTATCGCGATTTTGTTAATGACATTAAGCATAAAATATGCGAAAATGAATTTAATTGCAATTCCATATTCTGGATGTCGACAGTTATATAATGCAGTATTTTACAAACGATACATTTTGCTCAACCCATATGACAAGTAGCATCCCATGACGACCGAGTAGCATTCCATGATGACCAAGTAGCGACCAAATAGTGTTCTATGATGACCAAGTAGCGACCAAATAGTATTCCATGATGACCAAGTAGCATCCCATGACGACCAAGTAGCATTCCATGATGACCAAGTAGCATTCCATGATGACCAAGTAGTATTCCATGATGACCAAGTAGTATTCCATGATGATCAAGTAGCATTCCATGATCTATATGTTCTTTTGTATCATCCCTATTGTCCAACTGTCGGCTTTTCACTCTCCCTACCAACAACAGGACGGCCGGTCCAAAATGGATACATCCCATAAAAAGAGAGTTTGTTCTCGGAATGGCCGAGCCCATTGCACCCTAGGGCTGAATTTCCTGAAAGACCAGGTGTAAAAGGAAAATAAGGCATTGTGAAGGGTAGACTGCGCCCCGAGTAAGCACCAAAGGCGTATCTTGCAGAGTTTAAAGAGTTTCCGGCTCCTAAGGATGACATAGGCGAAAATGCCGATTTGCTTGCCAAGTTGTCAAAGGCTGTTAACGGTTGTTGAAAGTAATTTGCAGGGGCTGAGGAGAGTGCGTTTGCAAAATGTATCTGTTCATCTTTTTGAATATTTAAAATTTGATCAATAGCTTGAAGAATATCTCCTCTGCAACCTTGAAGAATCAGTTCCAACACAGTTCTTTTCTTATTAGGAAATATCTTGCAAAGAGTATCTATCGGATGTCTTTTTGAGGAATGTTTTGTCAAGTTTAATACCTGGTTTTCTGACAGATGATTTCTAGAGGCATCCAAGGTGCCATCGGTTTCATCAAGTTGACAATATGGAGTTTCTGGCGAGTCCGGCGGAGATCTTTGAGGACCATCTTGGTTCAGTTGAGCCTGATCCGAAAGAATAGGGGATCCTGGTCTTGAGCCTTCAAATGACTTTGGTGACATGATTTCTTCACTTTTTGAATCCGTTCGTGCTCTCTTGGCAGCTGTAAAAAAGGGTGTAACTTCTATTATCAGGACACTACATTTTGAATAGTTTACATTTGCTGTGGACTATGGTTATAATATGTTAATGTATCACCCTTATCTCAGAAATTGTATCAACCGTGTAACGGCAAAATGTATTCATTAGTTGCTGTACATGTCCACTATGATCGTCCTATATGAAATGGTCTGATTCTACAAGTCATATTGGCATCTCTAAGTTTAATATTCAAATGACGGATTTAATAAATGAAACAGTTTCTTTGTGGAACATTTAAAATCATATTTCTGATGGATTCCTCCAACAGCAATGATTGTCATCATTTTAAACAAGCAAATTAGGATTTGTTACAAAATCCACAAAATTGTATGAATAAAAATATAAATATTTCCCAAAAGTGACACCAAGGCGGAATGAAATACAAAACTGTAAAAGATTCATGCAGCATCATTTCAAGATAATATTTTAGCTTTCAATATCAAACTTTGCCATAATATTTACTTTAACAGGATCGACACGGATATTAATGTATCACAGAATTAATGTACCATAGACTATCAGGCAAGTCTACGCAGTTACTTTAGTGAGTGTGTTATATTTCCATGTATAAATTGTGTTCGACTGCTGGAAGCATTGTCCATTTCCTATAGAACAAATCTACTCGTCCAGTCTTGCATATTGTGTTTGACAGACATCCTGTTTTAATCGATTATAGATAAATATCGTACACCTTTGCCTTCACGCTAATGCCTGTATCTCATTCATAGTGTTAGCTCTTACGGATATAGAAGGTTTGTAATTGTTACTGCAGTCACAAAGCCTTTCATTTACCTTGACGCTAATTGTATTTTTCATCTCCAGCTGAAATGGTACATTTATGAACTTTGTTAAAAAAACATTCTTTTTGTCATGCATGTTCAGTAGGTAGGGTACATGTGTTGTATTGACTTATTTGCGAGTTTTGTCCATTATTGTTATTAGAATCAGATTTGCCATTGGGCTATTTGGATTGGATTGCGTTTACTTATGCTATTTTGATTGGATATCGTTTACTTAGGCTATTTTAACTGGATAGCGTTTACTGTTCAAGCGACAGTCGTTCTAAATTTGTTATTAAGCATGCATTTTTCATATATAGCAAAATAATAAGAATGGTTTCAATATCACGCAGTCCGATATAATGATCCTTATCGGGATAGATTTTCATGTATATGCATGGAGAATTTTATTTACACACAGGAATAGTTAACTATTCCTTATTATTTGCAAATTACTAACTACACCGTTTAGTACACTTTCATCTGATCATGAACAATAATACTAATCCTGAACCAAGCTAGTCAATGGCCATGTTCAGCGTTACTGCGAACTCACTGTCCCATTCGGCATGAAACTGGGGCTCCATTGAGGATTAAAAGAAATTGTGCCCACATAGGGTCAACTATTTTATGTGATAACTTTTGGGGCATTGTCTGCAACATATTACTTGAATAGGACACTTACCATAACCTATTGCTCTAATGGGACACTTACCGTTACCTATTGTTCTAATGGGACACTAACTGTAGTCTATTGTTCTAATGGGACACTTACTGTAGCCTTTTGTTCTAATGGGACACTTACTATAGTCTATTGTTCTAATGGGACACCTATTGTAACCTATTGTTCTAATGAAACACTGTAGCCTATTGTTTTAATGGAACACTTACTGCAGCGTATTGTTCTAATGGCATACAAACTGTAGCCTATTGTTTGAATGGGATACTTACCGTAACCTATTGTTCTAATTGGACACTTTCTGTAGCATATTGTTCTATTAGGCCACTTACTGTAGCCTATTTCAATATGACACTTACTGTAACCTATTATTTAAATAGGACACTTCCTGAAATCTCTTATCAGGGAAAAGAATGCTTTTTCGGATGATTTTTTAACGTTTCATCTGAATAGAAAAACTTTAATTTACTGCCTGAAGAATAATCAACTCATTGTATGTAAAATACGTCCTTTTCCAATGAAAGTGTTTTATTCTGCTTAAGTCGTAATTTATTTCTAATATAGAAATATATGGATTATCAATAAATGTCAAACCTGGTCTAATCTGATCATATTCAGTAGTGTTGTTTGGATTAGGATCACAGAGCGTGCTGGTGAGATCATTTATTTAGACGTTGATATGTATTTTCTTTTCCTTTTTTTGTTAAATAAATGTGTTTAGATTTTGTCCCTTGAATAACATCGACCGGTTCGGTCAGTTATGTCACAATCCTTTTAGTATTGTTTTTCCAAATAAATGACACACTTGTAGTTTGAAGTATAACGTAATTATTACGAGTCATAATTCATTTGAAGTAAACAACTATGACGTAATTATTACAAATCATAATTCATATGTACAAAATAAGCAAGCACGTGGATGAAAATATTTTTTCCCTGCACACATTTTGTATTGTCGATGAACTTGCAATTAAACAAACTATTTATTCAGTGTTTTGTATTATTAATATTTGTCATTTCTTTAAATGCATACTTAAGCATATTTAAGTCTTTACGTGTAAATGTCGTATAAATCCACCTTACTTTACTTAGCTGGAAAAAAAAAATATGATTTTGTGGTGAGAGTAATATTACCTGATATACAGTTTTAGACATTGAACAATCGAAATTAGCTGTCATTGGAAGGTAACCGAGTTGCTTCTCTAACCTTTTTCGATATTAAAGATAGGTTATCTGTATCCCGTGTCGTAATCTTCGTACATAAACACGACGCGACTGCTTACAACCTTGAAATCTACATAGAATGTACCACTGGAAGACATTTCTTGCTCCTGTTTATGGTGGTGGCAGGATATATAGACCATCGTATATTCAAATTCGTTATTAGCCAGCCCTAAAATTCCATAGATGTTAAATTTATTTCTAAATGAAGAGTGATAGGAAACTATGTGTATAACCCTAAAGAAAATGTTAATGATGTAGATATATCCATATATTTCTGTTTCGGATTTTACAAATTACATATCTGCTTCAATATGAAAAGTATATGAAAAGTATATGAAAAGACTCAAGCATAGCAAGTATAATATAAATTAATAATTAATTACTTTATTACTGCAATTACACATACCAGTATGCCTTGGGTCAGGCACCATACAATTACACGTACCAGTATGCTTTGAGTCAGGTATCATACAATTACACATACCAGTATGCTTTGGGTCAGGTACCATAAAATTAAACATACAGGTATGATTTGGGTCAGGTATCATATAATTACAGATAGACATAAAATTTCTATTTTAAATGTTTCATAGGATTATTATGTTACAGTATTTTATAAATCATTAGATAAAACTTTACGCCTTTCTTAGCATGCCTCCCCCGCCTCCAAAAAAAAACCATAATTGATTTTGGTAAAGGAGCTTTTGTCTCTAAGTAGTTTCACCCGTTATATTATATGTATTTCACGATATACTTTCCAATAATTTCAATGGCAATAGAAAGGCAAATTTCTGTAACTCTGAGGAGTACAAATTTATTTAGGATCCGAAACTGTGTACCCATGTTTTTCTTTCATTCAAAATATGAAAAACGGAAAAGATACAGAACAGAATTTTTAAAATACCCCCAAATACCTGGAGAACTCGAAATTCCTTCGCTCATCATTTCTCCGTCATTGTTTATCTTTGGTAGGTATGTTTTAGCCTCGGGGTAGAGTGCTAGACTATCTGGATGGACTTGGAGAAGTCCATTCGGTCCATAAAGAAGTCCAATTTCTCGTGCCTCGTTCTCCTCTTGAGCTTGTTGCCTTCTCAGTGCAACTTGAGCTGCCATCACCCGTTGTCTCTCAGCAATCAGGGTACACTTGGCACACATGCAATCTTTCCAGCGACAGTATCTCTTGTGGCCTTTTAGAGCAGAAACAACACCGTGGTTTCTGCAACGTGCACATTTAGGTGTTCTCGGAAACCTGTCTGATGTCGATCTCGGAAAAGGAGATGTTTGTCCCGCTTCCAAGATGTCAAGATTGGCCTTCTCTTCATCCGACAAAGCTGCCATGCTAATTGGCATTCCACAACTGTTTATGATCGATAACTGTATGTGTATAATGTTTCTGCCAAATTCACTAAACGAGTAAAACGTCTTTGATAAACCTTTTTGGTCAGATTTCGAAGGTATTTATATCAACATAATAATATATTCTCTGATAAAATGTGCTACTTACTGTTCTGGAAATCTGATTATAAACTATCAAAGAGTGAGCTGGCGATGACAGAAGCATATAAAACTTAGTTGACGATAATCGCTCAGATAAACCAACAGCGCTTCGGTCGATCGATTCCGGGAGGTGTTTTTCAACACTTTTATTGACAACTGTTGCAGAGAAGAAACGCCCCTTTTATTCGGCTCTGTGTACTGGTGGATGTCTCTGCACTTAATTCATCCTCTCACAAAATAACTTTCAGCTTATGAATACCTGCACTTTTTTCTTTTGATTTTGTTTCCTTTTGCCAATTTACTAAATAGGATATGTCATCGGCTTATTTTAACCAATAATAAAATAAAAAAGAACTATAGATTCATCTATAATCCGTTTTGAGTCTTCAGGAGTACCCTAATTAAGTTCGTAAAACAGTATTTTATGAATTAAATACGACTACGCTGCATACAGCAAGTGAAATATATCCACACCAGCTCTAAACAATAAGATCAGCTTTCGACAATAACTGTTTACTTGTGAACAGTTTTAGAAAAACAAAGGTACACAAGCTTAATATATTGGTCTAATTACCGTATCAATTAAAATGTAACGATTAGTATTGCAGACAGTCTAAATAAAATATGTAGATATAATTTCGTATTCACAACCAGCATTCCACAGCCACAAAAGTCGGTGTATTAAACTACTTTTTTTAATTAATGCTTCTGTCTCCTGTACATTATGTGATATCAACGTTCTTCTACTGTCTCCAGTACATTCAATGATATCAACGTTCTTCTACTGCCTCCAGTACACTCAGTGATATCAACGCTACTATACTACCTCCTGTACACTAGCCTGAGAGATATTAACGCTATTATAATGCCTTCTGTACACTATGTGATATCAACGCCCTTATACTGCCCCCTGTACATCAAGTGATATCAACACTCTTCTACTGCCTCCTGTAAACTCAGTGATATTAACGCTATTATACTACCTCCTGTACACTAGCCTAAGTGATATCAAGACTATTATACTGCCTCCTGGTCACTAGGTGATATCAACGTTACTATACTGACCCTTTTCACTAAGTGATATCAACGTTATTATGCTGTCTCCTGTACACTAATTAATATCAACACTATCGTCAACCTCATGGGATATAAAAGACTATCACAACGAGTAATTAATAGCTGGCATCATTCTATTATAAGCTAAGTGTCTAATGCCATAACAATAACAAAGAATAATTAACAACTGTCGCCATTTTAGTATAACCTAAAATACCCAATGTCATTCCATTAAAAACTAAATTGCCGAATGCCATTCCATAGAACCTAAAGTGCCCAATGCAATTCCATTATAAACTAAAATATCCAATGCCATTCCATTATAAAGTAAAATGCCCATTGCCATTCCATATAACCTAAAATGCCCAATGCCATTCCATTATAAACTAAAATGCCCAATGTCATTCCATTAAAACCGAAAATGCATAATGCCATAACAATAACAATAAAT
The DNA here is from genome assembly GCA_016617855.1 of Megalonaias nervosa. Lineage (NCBI taxonomy): Eukaryota > Metazoa > Mollusca > Bivalvia > Unionida > Unionidae > Megalonaias > Megalonaias nervosa. The sequence goes on from JAECUM010093197.1 coordinate 29,467, forward strand.
AACGTTGGAAAAAGAATTGTAATTTGAACCTGGGATTTCCAGAATACTGGATTTCGTATTCATAATGTTACTATCAATATTAATCGTTAATTCACTTGACAATGGCCTTCCAATGAATCACAATAAACTAATTACATCATAGTTGTGATCATAATTAAAAGCAAAATAAATACTGTACTGAAAACGATGGAAGCAAAATCGCATCGGATTACTATATGCTAATATTTTAACTATTACCCAAAGCGTTGCAAGTTTCCGTACCTTTCATTGGTTTACTAGCTGGGTGAGGGATTGAAGAAATATAACGATACGTGTGCAAGTGTAACTATTATATCTACGTTTGTTTATTCTTTCTCATATGCTTCCTAATTATCGTTATAACCTTTAATCACGAGTTATAACCCTTAATCACCTTTAATTATGTGTTATAACCCTTAATCACCTTTAATCAAGCTAGCAATACATAACCTCATTTACAAAAAACGCAACAAAAAAAACAAAGTTTGTAATTTTAATGTTTGGAACGGGATCAGGAATCAGGCTGTCAACGAATCACATTTTTTTAAATAATGAGAGGTATGGAGCACGAAGAAATTATTCTCTAGGTGACCGACTTAACAAAATAATACCTCTAGTCGTGTGATCTGAAATACAAGATATGATCTGCAACCGATAGTATGTAGTACTGTGATCATCTCTCTCTTCAATCCCAGGTGAATCAAAGTAAAAGCACATAGGTAGCAAGACCTATTGCGTGCAGCAGTATTATTCAAATTTCCTTTGACACTGCGATGACAGTAATAGAGCTGAATTATATTTTAAAATTTTTTAAAGGGGTGGGTGGGTTGTATAGGCGGCCAATTAGACCATGCGATTGACGTTCTATCGCACTCCATAGGTGAAACTCCTTCTGACCTTTTGTTGTTGCTTAATAGCCATCAGTTTCCCAAAGGTACACGGATTGTATGGAACCATTGGTTATATAATATTTTATGGCATTTTGCTGTATCAAGCATTTTACACATTTTCTTTCATTTCAACTCGAAAATTCAACTAATAGAACCTAAGCAAATACTACAGATTTTCATTATGTGGATATTGCCCATGTTAAGGTCGACAAAATAATGTCTTTTAGCGGGGTTCTTTTGCGTATTTTCTAATGATCTGAATTAATTTTCTGTACATAAAGTGCATTGAGACATAATGGTTTGATACATGTTCTTTAAATATATCCAATATCTATGGGTGAATAATTCGAATTTGAATTGCCACATGTTGAAATGAAACACCTGGAAAAATGCAAACGTTACGGGAGGTGATACGCTTAAGGGATAATATACTTATTCATGTAAGAGGCAACATCTTGCAAATGTAAAAAAAAAGTATTTCGTAGCAATCCGTTCTGGTATTTAATCTTTAAGTGTTTACTTAATGGAAAAATAAAATTATTTACCCAACACTTATCCGGGAAATTATTCTTCGTTTAGTGCTTCAACTTCTGAAAAACAATTGAAAAGAAACAGTATTACATATCTGAGATAGCAACTACTTGCACAATACAGACTAGATTTCTATCTTAAGTGAAGAGAAGCCCTTTATAATTTAGGATAATGGGATGTATTAATTTGTATTTATTTACTATAAACCTTTACAACTTTAGGTTATTCTTATTGACACTCTACCTTAGTTTCATAGTTGGGAGAGTAAACATGTTAGTCTAATTAAGTACGGATATTTTCAAGCAATTTCTACAAAATTCAGGTTCCAAAGATAATATACTGAGGTCAAAAACTGAATAACGAATCCATCTCTTACGAAAACCAAATATTATACACGGAATCAAGTATTTCCATAAGAACTCGCTTTGTCGTATGAAAATGTGAAACAATTTGGTCACAAACCAAAATAATCCAATAGGATTTTAATTAATATGTCATTTAGATTTGGTCACAAACCAAAATAAATCAATAGGATTTTAATTAATATGTCATTTAGATTTGGTCACAAACCAAAATAAATCAATAGGATTTTAATTAATTTGTCATTTAGCTGCTTTGCAGAATAAGATTTAGTATCAGTTTTGTTTCGTATATTTAAATCTTCTGTTTACGGTCAAATGTTATGTCTATCAAGAAAAAGAGAAGCTATTTGTGTATAAAGATGTAGGATTTAGTAAACACAGACACGTGTAACACAGACAGGTGTACTGTCAGATCTACAACAAATTTTCTTATATTCAACCTATTGCATGTTATACGACCCATACAATTATTCGCAATTATCACAGCCAATGGCATATATAATTTTTATACTTCTCCACTACTATTACTACGACGACGACGATGATGATGATAAGACTAAGACCATAATGATGATGACAACAATAATAACGATTACTACAGCTACTTCTAACAGTACCATTAGTACTTTTACGAATAATGTGCAACCACCCAACCACCCAGTCACCCAACCATCCAACCACTCAACCACAACTAATACTATTACAAGTACTACTACAACAATCAATGACACCAGCCACTTGAAAATTACTTTTCACATTCACGGATACAAAAGAACGTCATCAACTAGTTTTTTTCGCCAATAACTAAACTAATGTTAGTCATTCTACTGAGATTTGATCTATAGTTCCTTTTCTTGTATACTAAATACAGTTAGAGTAAGGTACATTCGCTTTATGGTATTCCCTATTATTGAGTAGGGACATTGTCTTGAAGGCAGCATTGTAATATTTAAGCGAATATTTGCAGTCGTGTCAGTGTTTGCATTATATGTAGATTAGAGTAGAGTTTGCTTCATTTAAAATCAAATTTATTTTTAAAGTTCGATTCACATTAAAATTATACAAATATTCATACTTACATTTAAAACGTTTAAATACATTCCATCTAGACTGCAGATGTTTGCGTCAGGAGTAGCCGTCTACCGCACAGAGAGGTGGTGAACACGTTCATCTTGCAATAATTACGCCATTTAATATTCAATGTGACTTTTGTTTGGATACATTGAAGGCAAATTTGCGTTTGCTCTCAGTCTGTCAAACAAATAAAATGTATTCCTCTTCCCAATGAGATCGTCAATAACTTAAGTAAAATACAACATTATTTTATTAAAGTGTTTAACGATAATACTCTACTCAGAACGCTGGAAGAATGACTGCCAACATGAAAGATACAGGGCAGCTGGAAGAATGACTGCCAACATGAAAGATATAGGGCAACAGGAAGAATGACTGCCAACTTGAAAGATATAGGGAAGCTGAAAGTATGACTGCCAACATTAAAGATGCAGGGCAGCTGAAAAAATTACTGCCAACATGAAAGATACAGGGCAGGAGGTTTGTGTCTAAACCAAGCATATTCGAAATAATAAATTGTATATTTGAATATCTAACAGAATTATACTCATCGAAAAATGCTAGTTTCTTTTTAAATTTTAAGTTTGTTTTCTTTAAACCATTGTGGAGAGTTATGTCTTCCCAGATGATGGGAAATGAGAATGCCTTCACACTCTATTCAATCTGTTGCAGCTCATTCGATGTATGAAAATTTAATTTAAGATGTCAGCACTTCCTTTCTTATAAATTCTCCCGCAATTCATAGATCTTTTCATTTATAGCTTACATGTATATAAGGTTCTTCCTTGTCTGATGGTATTGCCATCCTTAACTTTCTCAAGAGTTAGCTAGGCCATTATACGCCAGTCGGGACCCAGTGTGGCCGAACGGTCAAAGGCATTCACCTTTATAGGTCACCGACATCTCAGCTCTGTCCGCGTGGGTTCGAATCGCAGTTTGGCCTACTTGGGTAGGTGAGAAAGCCTGCCAGTAACTTCCCATGGTTCTTCGCGGGGTTTTCCTGTGTTCTTTCTTCATGATATTTGCTGGCCGCCACGTTAGCCTATCATGTGCTGAAAAATGGCGTTACAGCCACAACAAGCACAACCAATATACGCCAGTATTTCACTCTTCAACTTTGGTTTCTGTGGACTAGGTAGAACAAATATAACACGCTCGCGCTATATCTCAGTAATCCCGGTTGACATAACTACATAATTTCTTGATAGAACCATCTGTGTCGATTCTCTTCAATACCTTTCATAAAAAACATATACATACGCACGCACATACACTACTGTTGCATTTAGCTTTTTATATATTGTATAGAAATGGACTATTGATGTTATAAGCCCAAACATTTACCGACACATCTCCCACCGACTCCAAACACCTTGTACCGATTACGTTTTATAGAGTAATGAAAACCAAACGTTAACTGGAATGCTTAAAAATGCTTACCTTTGATGGAAAAAAGCAAAAAGCAATAACGTTCACTTTTAAAGGCTGATATGATAATCAGCTAAATTTATCTATGCCACCCAGATCATATTCCCCTACAGAAAGCAGTTTTGAATCAGGTTGTCATAATACGTTACTCCTAGTTGTGCGACATGGATTTGGTAAAAATGTGGCATATTATATGTGTATTGTAGTTGATAGTTGAAGAAACAAAGATTTCTTCACCATAGGTAAGTCATGTTCCATGGCTGAAAAAATTGTCATATCCCTCAAACAAGGGCAAATAATGGTTTGTTATACGACCGCTCGAGGCATCCACGATCGCTTGAGGGAAACAACGAAAACATTCTTGGTCTTTTCCGTCAAGTCGAGGAAGAAGCATCGGACATAATTCGTCTCCATTGAGAACTATATTCTGAACTACTTTCGTTCGCATGGAACAACATGGGCGTCTTAACCGTCAAAACCGGAGTATTCTCAATCAATGTCAATGTTGGGGGTGTTCCACAAGGTCACAGTTGGGGGTGCTCCATAAGGTCATTTTTGGGGGTGTTCCACGAGGTCACTGTTGGAGGTATTCTTAAAGGCCATTGTTCGCGGTATTACACAAGTCTAATGTTAACGGAGTTCTACAAGGACGTTATTGGGAATGTTCCACAAGGCCACTGCTGAGGGGTGTTCAACAAGGCAAGTGTTGGGGGTGTTTCACAAGGCCACTGCCGAAGGGTGTTCAACACGGCCAATGTTGGGGGTGTTTCACGAGGCCGTTGTTGAGGGTGTTACAGAAAGATTATGTTGGGGTGTTCTACAAGGCCATTGTTGATGGTGTTTCACAAGGCCAGTGTTGAGGGTATCAAAGATAATTTAGTAGAATTTAGTATGAAATTGCAAGTGACTAAATTATTTGAACGTCTCAGGTTTAAATTGTTTGTACGGACACAAAAGGATAATTCGGAGCTTGCTTCGCTTTCATTTGATAAAAGTTTATTGATTTTTGTTTGGAAAGGTATAGTTGATACCAATGACTACATAAATATAAACATCATTGCAATGCAACTTCATTCCAAAGTAAAGGGAAAAATACATTAAGCAAAATTATGCTTGTGGATTGTCATCACTTTAGGAGCACAGTAACGGGGGAAGCAAATATTTACAATCGCGTGGTTGTCCAATTACGTGTCATGATTATTATTTCGATAATCAATTTCTGTTAACATTGTGTTTAAGGGTCAATATCATTCTGAAACAACAGTTCATTTACACAAGTGACAAGAGTTCCAAATTAACCTTTCATCTTAGTTTGGTAAGTGTTACGTTTCACATTCTGTGTCCGTCTAGCTATCCTAATATAGATTTTCCGAGACAATGAGAGATTAATAACGCTTTTTGTGGGCATTGTGAGACTGACAGGTACAAGCAGAGAATGTTGAAACTGAAAAACAATGTGTACATTTCATCTCTATAAACTTGTAACAATGGATAGATTAAAACATTTTGAAACGCTAACCCGAAGATCATGTTATCACGGCCACTGACAGCAGATATGATATAGGCGATAATTTCATTGTAACAGCTTATCGGTAATTTTAGCACCTGTCAGATGTACCTTCAAAATATCAAATTTCAGTTGTATCTAGAAAGATACTTTACTGAGGAAATTACCCCTCCCCTCCCTCTTCCTATTATGCCGGATACAAACTGGATTTCTTGATGTCCGTCTTTCATTTGAGAGCGAAGAAATCTCGGGAACTGCAACACTAAACAAGATTAAATCAAATACGTCTATGCCTTGAAAGAGCCAATAGCTTTTATTGTGATTTCATGATCTTGAGCCAATTTTAAGATCACGGGGCTACATTTCGTTCTTATAAAATTAGCCCAGCTGGTGCCCAAGACATATCCATTTTAACAAAATCATACCATATCCAGTTACACAACATCACACTTAGAAGGTTTCAAGAACCAGATTAGGTTCTTTGACTTTGAAAAAATATTGAAGATTAGAAGGTTACAGTCATCGCCTAGAAGTGAAAGATTCCGGAGATATCTTTGAAATCATAATGGTGTATTTTAGGCACAATCTTATTTTTACCCCGTTTTCATTTTATTCCACTTACATAGGTTGTAAAGCTTTTCCATCAGTCATGCGTGTCACAGAATAAATTTGTCCCCACCCCCACCCCCGGCCAGTACCCTTGAATGTAGTCCCTGTGTAGTTTTAGGGTGTTTTCCTTGTGTTTTACGTTGTTATCCTTGGCTTGGACTCAGGCATTCTTGATACACTGTTTATTTTTAGAATGTTTAGAATATGCTGATTATGGTATGTTTACATGTGTGTAGATTTTATGTGTGGATTTTGACTACAGTGCACAATGAGTAATCCGGCAAGGATTCTGTCCTAGAAGTGAAACATGAGGTCCAAGCCAGATTGCCGTTCCGACAACTGCCGCATAACATATGGCAAGAACTGTACGTTTGTTTAAGAAGATGCTTTGGGGTAGCATTTGATTTATACGTACTCAATATAAAGTTCGGTGACTAAAGGTAAATGTATGAAATATATGCGGACAATAATTGTGTGCGACTCCTGTCAGTGGTTCCAACAAGGTATGGGGTTCAAATATATGCATGGTCGTTATGCTTCAGTCTGAGCAAACCACTGCAGCCACAAAACTCATATCTCACATTTCTTGCATATTTCATTACACAATTTAAAATTTGCAAAATCTTTATAAATAATTTAGCTTTTTAAAAATAAAAGTAAATATAAAATTTATTTTTTATTTGAAAGTAGTAATTTGTTTATACTTGACAGTATTGATAGCTTTGAATCCTTTAGATTGTATCAATATGAAGTAAAGTGGCATGTTTGGTATTTCTACCCACTTTTTATGGCATCAATAGTCGATTTGTCCTAATTTCAAAATTAGAGTGTGACCTTGAGACAAAACACATGAAAACAGCGTTCTTGTTGTTCTTGACCATGAAGGTCTCTTACTCTCTTTATTATGGGTCCATTCAATGAATATTTATGCTAATGGTAGTGCCGTACGTTAGTATCAATATTTATGCTAATGGTAGTACCGTACGTTAGTATTAATGTTTTGCAAATGGTGGTCCCATACGTTAGTATTAATATTTTTTTATGCTAATGGTGGTGCTTTACGTTAGTATTAATATTTTTGCTAATGGTGGTGCCGTACGTTAATATTAATATTTATGCTAATGGATGTGCCGTACGTTAATATTAATATTTATGCTAATGGATGTGCCGTACGTTAATATTAATATTTATGCTAATGGATGTGCCGTCTGTTAGTATTAATACTTATGCTAATGGTGGTGCCGTACGTTATTAACAAATATCTACTTGTCACTTACAACAGCTGTTAATAACATAGTTACAAAGTAAGTAATGTGAGGAGAATGAGAAATATGAAATCAAATATATGCCATCGGATCAAATGTACTTCCCCTAGTATTATTAACTTTGATGAATGAAAACAGCAAAATGATTTAAGTCAGTCACGAAATAGATTCCATTTTATTGTTAATTTAGGATGAGACATTGATTGACATAGTGAGTCATTATAGCATACGTTGATATCACATTCTAACAAACTATTCTGTTTGATTAACTATCACAACTAAATATACACCAGAAATGTTTCCAAATCTATCACCTGAATTAACTTTGTACAAGTGATCTCATTAACATTTATCTATAGCTTTGTGAAATCATCATATTTAACTTATTTTCACATCATTTACCTACAGCAAGGTGATTCACGATATCCAGCTTATTTTCATTTCATATACCTATAGCTTAGTATTCACCATATATAGCGTATTTATACCGCATTTACTTACAAATTAGTGAAATCACCATATTCAGCTCATTTTCACCTTATTTACCTATAGCTTAGTGAAATCACCATATTCAGCTCATTTTCACCTTATTTACCAATAGCTTAGTGGAATTACCATATTCAGCTCATTTTCACCTTATTACACACAGTTTAGTGACTTACCATTTCTAGCTCATTTTCGTCTCCCGTACCTACAGCTTAGCGATACACCATCTGTAGATTATTTTCACTTAAATTACCTACAGCTTAGTGATCACTCAGATTAAAGAAATTTATATACTCTTTTAGGTCTTTCCAGGTATTTGGAACAAGGCGAAAATTTGGATTATCTTGAGCTGGATTAGCTTGAGCAGGATAAGCTTTCATATTACTGTATATGTAGCTCATCAAATAATTAGGTGCCTGTGACCTAAAATCAACTTTGATTTCATAATTATTATTATTCACAGTCAACAACACTTTGCAGTGAAACCTCCAGCAAAATCATAGTTTTGAAGATATCGAGGAATTTATTTCAAATGAGAGCCTGCTGAAATGGTAACTTGATAACATTTTTAACAAAAGAATAAACGTTTTCCTGCGAATCTTTTTCATATATCCAAAAAATAAATCTTTGATTCTGATGTGGGAAATGTTTGCATTTCTCAAACTCAACGTCATTGGTTATGGTTGCATAAAATCTGCATATTTTGCCTTTGTTCCTTTTGTCTGCGTTGACTTTTATATATATATATATATATATATATATATATATATATATATATATATATATATATATATATATATATATATATATATGGAATTATAAATATACACCAGACAGAACGGAAAGTGCTATCCCTGGATTCTATAGAAGAATGCTTGATAACAGTAGGCAGAATTAATATTTAATACAAATAATACTTTCATACAGGTTAGAGAATTTTTAACTCGTACTCTACGGAGATTTGAACCCAGGTCCGCGGGTAAACGGCACCCATCGCCTTGCCTGCACACACCAGCCCATACTCCATCACGACTAAGCACCCATCACCAAAAAAATGATGCGACTGAATTGGTGTTATATGCACTCGTGCGTAGCAGACACACTCGCATGACGACCTCGTAATCAAGCATTCTTCTATAGAATCCACGGATAGCACTTTCCGTTCTGTCTGGTGTATATTTATAATTCCCTATAATTAAACCTATATACCTTGATTTCTTTCATAGGAATCCGGAATGACTGCGTAGATAGATGAGAATTAATTATTGCGTCATCGTGCGAGTGTGATGAGTGCCTAGTCGTGATGGAGTATGGGCTGGTGTGTGCAGGTAAAGTGATGAGTGCCGTTTACCCGCGGACCTGGGTTAGAATCTCCGTAGAGTACGAATTAAAAATTCTCTAACCTATATGATAGTATTATATATATATATATATATATATATATATATATAGTATATATATATACATATATGGTATATATATATATATATATATATATATATATATGCAGTTATTTGTGTGTATAAAAGATCGTCTTTCAATCAAACCATTGGCGCTCAATATTTAATGATTATTGAAGTTATTATTGATATTCATGCATTTATACAAACGAATTCTTTTACATTCTCTGCTAATAATTAACGTCTCTAGCAGGTGTACCTTTCTCGACATAAACGGATAACAACCGATTAATACTGAGATAAGTGAGTTCTCAGAAGACAAAATACCTATGTTTGTCTTGACACAGTGAAAGAAATTTTGTTCATACAATATATTATGAAAGCTTTTTTGAAAGATAATCGTCAGTTTATCAGGATTGGTGAAAACCATTATAGTATATGAGTAAAAGTTACACTCCTCCTATGTGAAAACATCAAAGACTATGAAAGGGAATCATTTAATTGATGTCTTGAACGATTATGTTCTCATCAATAAGTTACCAAAAAGAATATACAAACATTGAAAATTAAGCAATTTACGTTGTTGGTGTGCCCTGCATGTTTGAAATAATAAATTTTAGATTTGAGTATATTACTAAATAAATAAAAATTCAGTCATAATAACTACATTTAAAAAGAAACAAAAATCAAAACTGAAAGCAAACTGACAATGAACTTGAGAACTGGCAAAATGTTATAAAATTTGCACACCTAGTGGACTTTTTTGAGCAGCTCCCATAGCAGCCCAATAGAGTTCAGTCATATGGCTGAAGTTCGACAAAGAGTTCAGACACAACTATTAAGTTAGGAAGTACTTATTGCATTCAAAATTATTTAAAATTACACAATTTCCTTTCTACCCTTGTGTACCATATATAAGTGGAAATTGTCCTGATTGATCAATAATATAATTTCAAGCATTCAGAGAAGATGCCTTCGAAAGATAAGCAGAGTGAAAGGTTAATGAAAAAGGAAATCAAAACTCCTTTGGCGAGAGGTCATAGAAGAGGAGACAAATTGTAACTTAAGCTCAGTACGTCACAGAAACGTGTACTTAGCTTTCAGTAGGAAAGCGAATATAAGCAAATCGGAATGGCGCTGTTTCCAATAGCAATGTACCAAATAACAAGTTTTCCAATTGCATTTTAGAAACTTTGTTGTTAGTGTTCCAGCTACGTTGACATGATGCGTTCTAAGTGAACCCAGATCAGTTTTCATCTTGAGAGTTGCTTGTAATGTGAATTGGTGAGAATAAGCCGATGGATGTTCATTCTTAAATTTATGCTTAGTAATAACTTTAGTACATTTCCTATCAATATCAAGCCTCTATTCAGACCAGGTGTCAAAGCAGATGAACATGTCGGTTATGTGTTATTTACGCGTCATATGCTTTGTATTATCAGATTGCGATACTCATCTATCTATCTATCCCTCGCCCGCCCACCAGTCGATCTATATACATCCATCCAATTTATATAATATTTAGTTTTTGATAAACACCAATCTGAAGAAGAAAAAAAAAAAACATTACAAAGCAAAAGAAGTATGCAATCGGCCAAAACGAAATAATGGATAAATAAATCCAAAGCTCATCAAACCCAGTTTGAATTTTGGAAATTGTCCCTGTTGTTATTTTTTTCACACACAGTTATCATATTATCTGCTTTTATTCCATGCTGTAAATCTTATCATTGCAGTTACTATATAATGATTGTCAATTTTATTTCTGTAAAGACCCACCTATGTGGCAAACAAATTATTCAACTGGAATTTAAGAGTTCCTCAAATGTATGTTTGGTTGACGAAATTGTCATCGGATAGATATATGAGTATAGGTTAAGTTTGTCTAATCAGCCTGGAAAAGGGCCAATTGGTTTGTGGCATGCTGTTTATTTACCAAGCTGGCAAAAGAAAATAATACCCACTGTTGAAATCTCCGTTGGCTACTTCTAACTTCAGAACAATTTACCATTGATGGTTGTCTTCAGCTGCACTGTATGAAAACCTGTCATGGGGATGAGGGAACCAGAGAGTCCAATTGCATTCATCGTAGTGGCAGACACAATAACACAGAACCTAAATAAAATTATAATTAAAAGAAAACTTACCAGGCATGTTGTGGCCCTAAGTTGGGGCATTTGTCCATTGGGTTCTGCCCTGAATCCGAGCCTGAACATTACCAATGCTGCACCATCAAGTTTTCTTTACAAATCGATGAATCGACAACGTGTGTTTCTATTTAACACACACACACACACACACACACACACACACACACACACACAACAACAACAACAACAACAAAACACACATACACGTACACACACCCCACACACTATAGATAGTAGGCAGATAATTATAAATTCATTCATGCAGGAATGGAACCAGTGTCGTGGTTAAAAACGCCTATGGATTTGTTCTCATGTATGACGGCAGCACTCCACTCGGCTATACGCTCACTCTCCCGGAAGGTCTGAACTCTGTCAAAGGTAAGGACTCGAGATGCACCACAAATCGCTACCCAAGAGACATTATACCCTTTGCTTTTTGTACAAATCAGTTAGATTTCCTTTTACAAATGCAAGGTATGTACATGAAATCATAATCAGAAACTTTGCACATACATGCCAAACAGAGAGGAAAGCGATTGTCCGTGAATCCCATCGTCACGCAGGGCCGTAGAGAGCCATAACGGGCCCTGGGGTAAGAAACACCCGGCCTCTCCTAATTCTTGTTCAAACAAAATTTTTCTTTTATAAAATTAAAAAGTGTTGTTCGATCAGGTCCCCCTTACACGGCTGGGCGCCGGGGATATATCCCCGGTTGCTCCTACCCCCTCTTGTCAGCCCTGGCTATATGATGATATTGTTTAAAAATTAGAACAGAAAAGAAACAGAACTTTATTGATTTGACATAAGTAAAAAGCACAGGCAATACAATTCATAATACATATGAAACACACTGTTCAAAACATAAATGAATGTATAACAGACATCGAAAATATCGAGAGAGAGAGAGAGAGAGAGAGAGAGAGAGAGAGAGAGAGAGAGAGAGAGAGAGAGAGAGAGAGAGAATAATTTGGATTGCATTATACCCATAATTACATAGGTATTTTACAGTTGTCAGATCTTCATATTTATGTAATTCTAGTAGTTTATTCATCCTGGTTTCTGCCAATAATAATGATCAATATTTGATTTTCAAGTGAGAGGTTTAGGACATATTAAGACATATTAAGACAAAATGGTATTCATCTTGGATCTCATCATTACACAAAATTTCACATTCCATTTCAATCCATTAGTTTTCTACATGTCTAGCAGCCTCGATACGTAAGCGGTGTAATGAAACCCTTAATTTATTTATAGCCTTCTATGACTGGCATTAGCAATTACTCGAAGACAGAAAGCGGTTTTGTAGATATATACGAAATTTTGGAAGCGACTGCTGAACTCCAGTTCGAATGAAATATGTATTTTAGTCATTGGTTAAAGAGATGTAATGGAAGAGACTTGGACTGAATTCAAGTAATACGACACTTCCCCAAAGTATGAGATTAGTAGTATATATCGAACATTCGACACCCAGTTGCAATATGTAAGAGTTAATTGGTATATTTAGACAGTACATTTTTTGGTGTTTAGCACTTGAAACCAGTATTTAATAATGCGCACATATCTACTTACATAAAGTGGATATCGGCCGAACTATTCATATGCAAACATATCATTGATAGAAAGTTTAACATCTATTAAACACTGCATTATTTTCTATGCACCCGTTCTATATTTTCTGCTTTCGAAAATTTCAAAGTTTCACGGCATTATGACAAAATTGTAGATACAAAAGAATCCAATATATCACACATTATATTCACTGGACATTGTAGATACAAAAGAATCCAATATATCACACATTATATTCACTGGACATCGTAGATACAAAAGAATCCAATATATCACACATTATATTCACTGTAGATTATTAGCATTATTCAGAACTAGCAGAAGGTCTAATGTCTCTGAGAATATCACCGTATCATAGGCAGACAATAACAGATAGAGACATTTCTTCTAAAATTATACCCGCCTCCATATTTGATTGCAATGCATTTTCCATATCAACCAGAAAATGGCGAGGGTTCTTCTGTTTGAAGAAGCCGAAGTGAACAATTAAAATAGTCTGAGTTCGAGCTTAAGTGCGTTTACGCATGACTGAACTAAACTGTAAATATATCTTATTATCGTTAACATTTTCCAGTCACTCTTTATTTTGCTAATTTTTGCCATTGCCTTGTCTGTTCTAAATAGTCAAGTGCTTTTCTTGAAATTAATAAAGACAGTACAGTGTTTTCTTTTCATCGAGCAGCACTTGAATAAAATAATTTAATAGAAACATCGCGTCTACTTTATGTACTATTTTTGTTAATAAACCAAATTGTGTGTCAGTAAGAATATCATATTCAGCTACCAAGAGGACACTCTTTGATTTACTATGCCAGTGAAAACGTTTCCTATACAACTTGGCAATGCATTCCTTCTTTTCTGTTTGAAAAATTGGTTATAATAAGACCCTTGCTCTCACTTGAAGGGTAAAACGTTTCAACGTCCAATGCGCTAAAAGGGGAAATGACTCAAAAATGTATTCATTCAAAACTCTGCAAATATCAGTTGCTTAAATACCGTCCTTACTCGCTTATAAGTCGAGTCAAAACTGCAGACAACATAGATCCTGATCTGCTGTAGCATAATGCGCCTGCAGATGAGGGTCTATGTTGTTTGTTCTACTGATTACTCCTAATAAACTAACAAGCATAATGCTCCGGCATATCTGGGTCTGTGCTGTTTGCAGTTGGACTCCACTTATAAGCGGGTACGTACGGCTATACAGTTTCTACTCTCTTCTAATTGACTAGTATTATCTTATGGCAAGGCTGATGCTCATAAAATTCACAACAGTTATTTGAATAAATACTGGAAGGTTACGGACTTCTAAAAAGATTCCAAACCTCCGGTAGATTTCCTTGCGTAAATCATGCAATTTTCGCCCTATGGATCTCTTTTAGAGCAATTTACTCATTTGGCATAATTTTTTTAAAATTATATTTCTTCATTATGTAATTTCTTCTATTTACATCGGATTTGAAATGATTGTAATAAAAAAAAGCATTTTCGTATATATTTCTTTTTCTCCACATTCACCATTAAACGAAGGAGCATTATCTTTAATGCAAACATTACATTTCCTTTCCTGAAAAAGTACAATTTTGGCGGGCAATTTCGATTTGCAGTTCTGGTGATAAAGAGTGTCAATGATACTATTTTTTCATCGACTGAGTTTTGGTTTATTGGTCTGACAGTACTAACATTAAAAGTGTTCTTCGAATTCACCAATGATTCGTTGTTTGTCAGCAAGGAACGCTGTTTTAAAATCGGGATTCCATTTATGTTGCAGTATTGTAGTTTTTAACGAAAAGGACAATGAACTAAAATTTGAAAATTCTATAAAACAATCTACACTGGAGTTTTTTTTTTTAATGATGGAGAAATTATTATAAGTAGGGAAAACATAATCCATTGTACTTTCTCCATTTGTTTTGAAACGTGTACTGACCCGTATCTGCATCGTCAACAAAATGTCCTGTTTACACTGGGTATACCAGTGCACTGATACATAAGTCGAATAGGTTATTTCCAAATCTATTACTATTTTCGTCATAATTAGCACGTAGAATTAGAAGGTCTGTAGTATATACCTCATTATGCGTTATTACGGTAGCCGTGTTTCTATGCAATACGTCTTAGGACCGGTCCTCCTATTAAGATCACTCTATTATGACGGTTTCCTTGTGCTTGTAATGATTGACGTCCATCTACAGTTTACCAAATAAATCCAAATATAATAAGATGATGAGTCGATGATTGTTCATGTGGAATATAAAAAAGGAAATATAAACATCGTCTTCAAAACCAAGATAACTCTTATCTAACATTATCTAAATCGATGCAATCAAAATGACATGGTTCATCTTGTGTATCTTTTACCAGACCTTGCCTGGCATGTAGTACAATACCTACACTAGCACTTATTGCTTGGTTTTCTTAACGAATTTTCCCGGAAAAAGAAAAACTTGACAAGCATGCAAATCTATCGGATTATTTTGTTTAGTCTATGTTTCTAGTTAGCATAATAGCGAAGTTCCAGATAAATTCGTTAAACTTATTTGTTTTTCCTCTTTCCTAAGTCCTTCTACATTCCATCTCAATAGCTTAACGTATCCGTTTTCTCTTTCGTCGCCTATTGTGAATGACAGCAACAGAATCCCACAGGTTAACGAGTTATAATTCCGAACACGAATCGAATCTGCGACTAGACTATAGGTAAACCTCTTGTTTGGAATTTCACAAAATGTGTATAAAGTTGTAAATTATATTTATGTCAATACTTAAAAATTTGGGTCAAACACTGTTATATTTGCATTATAAACCCAACAAGACGTCCATAATTCTCCTTGGAACACGGGTGATTTGGAATAAGCACTTGATTTATCAGTTTATTAGCATTTTTATTAAAAACAGTATTACCTAAATTGACAGTATTAAAATTAAATAACTGAAAATAATCATTTTTCAACAAAGTAGATGGAATAAAGTTTTCAATTTGTTAAAAATGGAAAGTATACGAAAATTTTGTATCTAAAGTTGATATTTGTTTTCTAAAGTAGTAGTAACACACACGAATATATATATATATATATATACATATATATATATATATATATATATATATATATATATATATATATATATATATATATATATATATATATATATATATATGCATGCTGTAGTTGAACTACGTATAGTTTATACTCGTTCTTAAGACTGGCCCAACTGCAACCTGCGTTGACCCAGATCTGTCGTAGTGCAATACGCCGGCTGATCAGGTTGTATGCTGCTTGTAATGAGTAATCAGTAGAACGCAAAAATAGACCCTGATCTTCTAGTGCATTATGCAACGGCAGATCAGAGTCTATTTTGTGTGTAGTTGTACTTAACTTATAAGCAAATGCAAACGGCATTGTGATATATTCGCATACTACAACTAGCAAGTTTAAATTGAAATTGTGATGAACTTTCGGTGATGAGAAAGTCATTTAATAGCCAGGAAGAAACATTACACCGATGTTTCCATGACTATCCTAGTAAACAAATATAATTATAGACAATAAGGGTGTATTTTTCAACATTAAACCTTTGATTATTATTGGGTTTTTCTAAGGTAACAAAATATTGTTATCACAGTTCTTGATAAGTGAGAATTTAATTTCTGAAATAATTACTGACTCAATTACAGTACTCTTGCATTGTCACATGGTCATTGATATATCAAGCAAATACTCTGGACCAGATAAATCAATCACGACATAAATCATTTCGAACGAGTACATACAAATTCTAGATTTCTAAATTTCACTCAAATGCAACTACATTTGAACGTACAAAAGAAACATTATGAAATATATAGCTGTCCAACAGTTATTGTTGCCTTAGCCGGATGATAAATGGCAGTACAAATATTTACAAACGTATTTTAGTTTCATTTGCTTTCTTTCATCTATTTCTATTATAACACATTATCTGAACAGACGGCTCTTTTACACACATTGACAAGAGTTGTACATTAGCCTTTCATCTAGACTTGAAAAGTGTTACATTTCACATTTTTTGCCCACTAGACAACACAGTATAGATTTTCGGCAACAATAGCAACATTAATCACACGTATTGGCGCAGTTTTCAAATGACAGGTGGAAATGGTGAAACTGAAATGCAATATGTTATTTCATCAACATTTGTTAGTGACAAAGAACATATCGAGATGTTGTATAAGTTATCTCTGAGATAATGTTACCACTGTCATCGATTGCATACAGATTGCGTTGTATGTGCTGCGTTTAGAGCACACAGTTTCGATACATTTACTTGTAGCTTGAACCCCATTCAGCAACAGTCCTAGATTGTACAAGCAATTGGAAGGAGGAATAATTATTGAATAAACTTATCCAAGAAGGCTATTGTTTTCTGTCACGATAAGAACAAGGAATACATGTACATACCTCCTCTCAAGGAAAGAAATTAGACATCTAATTAAGAAAGCCAATTATCAAGTTTTCAAAACAAAATTCGTACTGGAAATACACGTAAAAAAAACATAAGCCTTCATTATTTATCAAATCTAACGATTCATTGTCAATATGTAATATAAAAAAAAAACAACTACGGAAATAAGAGACAAGTTGTTTTTTCGCAATTGCTTAGAAATGTGAAAAAAAAAATATTATTGCCCAATTATAATTAAATCCAGCTTATGGATGCTAATGTGGAATTTTGGACGGTGTTGATGTTTTCTCATATGGGGTCGATATTTTTGTTCTAATTCAGCAAAACAAAATTGGCAGTTATTGTTTGGTGCTGTGAAAATTGGTTAGAAATACGGAGGAGCTAGATTACCACGAAAGCAGAATGTTAGGGACGTATCAATAAATAATAACGGATGATGTGCAAGAAACACAAAATGTTTTGACTTTTCAACTCAAAATATCACAATTGTTTTAGGTTCATGATAAATGGATTTTCAATTACACCAATACGGCATTATAGTGTAAAGCAATGTCATGACAATGTTTGGGATGAAATCCATTCTGAATAAATATGTCACCTAAGGACTTGACAATATTTTTAACTTAACCTTTGATCTAAGTTTTGAAAGTGTTACGTGTCACTTTTTTGTCGCCCAAGCTGACATAATATAGATTTTCAGAAACAAAAACGAAAATCAATGTACATTTGCGCAGGCACTCTAGGCGTGTCAGGCGGATGTTTTGTAGGGAAATATAAACAAAAGGATTATGTGGCATTTATTCTAAATACCGATCATGACATCGTCATTGGTAATTTTTTTAAAATTTGTGGTAATATTATTTTACTGTGATCAGGAAGTTCAATGACGGTGTAGGGTCTCTTTGAATTAGGTTACATTTTTAAAAACGTACCTCGTCAACCGTAGCATTATAGACCACATAGAATTTTTCATACCAAATGGCATTACTTTATACTGGAAGGGTCCACCTAGAGTGGCAAAGGCGTAATTTCTTTTGATCTAGTGTAATCTGCCAAACCCATTTAACTGGTCAAGCTTGATGACATATTTTGCATTTCCAATTTTGTCAATACAGTCATTCATTTTTGGTATTGGAACTGAGTCTGTTTTTGATGACAATGGTAATTTTTATGTAGTCAGTGCAAATACGGAAAGCATTATTTGGTTTAGGTACAAGAATACACATGGACTCCGGTTACTTTTGCTTGGTTCACAGAAGTCATTGTCCAACAAAATATTCAAGCTCGTTTTTCAAACATTTCTGTTTGAGAGGATCCATCATGTAAGTATGCTGTTTTAAAGGTTTAGAATTTACAATTTCAACATCATGGTAGATTTTGTTTGTTCGAGTTGTAACATCTGGAAACAAGTGCTCATTTTCAAATATTACCTGTTTTAATTCATTCTTTTCTTGCGACTGTAGACGTGAAAGCTTCTGTTCTAGATTCTTTAATATTTTCGATTTTCGAAGACTGGTTAAACTAAAGTCACTTCTGTCCGGTTGCACGCCATCGTTTAAATCTTCACTGTATGGGACGGGTACAACTAAACTGAATGATTAACATGGCTATCTATCAACACTATACCGCTCCGGTGGCCTGGTGGTTAGAGCGTCCGCCTCGGATGCGGGAGGTCGTGGGTTCGATCCCCGGTCGAGTCATACCAAAGACTTACAAAAATGGTACTAACAGCTGCCTCGCTTGGCGCTCAGCATTAAGAGGTTAGTGTTAGGACTGGTCGGCCTGGTGTCAGGATAATGTGACTGGGTGGGACATCATGCTACATGTCTGCGGCATGATGCCCCAGTGCTAGACATCACTATAAACTGCCACACTGCAGACATCGTAGCGATATGACTGAAAAATTGTTAAAGCTACGTTAAAAATCATAATCACATCAAATCACATCTATCAACACACTCCTTTTACATATGTTCTTGCTACTTCACAATCAGAAACACAAGCAAGTAGAGGAACTTCTGAATCTTCTGTTAGAGAAGTTTCTCTCTTAGCAACTTTAATGGTCCAAGGTTCGTGTCCAAAATCTGGCTGAAAAGGAGTAGAACCTGTTATTTGGCAAGTATTACAAGATCTACAGTATTTGGAAACATCACTTTTAACATCCAGCCAATAAAAATAATGTAAGATCTTGTGATCAGTCTTACTGACTACTAAATGACCAGCTAATAGAATTTCATGGGCTAAACAAAGAATTCCTGTCTGTACGACTTAGGAACAATAATGTGAGCACACGTCACCAACGGGTACCTCAGGTAGTCTCCATTGTCTTATAAAGACTCCATTTTTCACGAAATAGCAAGCTGGTACCTCTGCTCCTTTAGAATCGCAAAAAACGCTCTGAAACAAAAATGAGATCCAAGGATCTTGTTCCTGTTCGACGACAAGTGATTTGCCATTTGTCACCCTGATTAGAAATGAGAAAATGTGTGGTAAAAAGGGTCACAATGATCAATATCTTTAAAGTGATCTATACCAGAAGCAAATGTGGCATCATCACCAGTACTCGTGTCAGCCAATGGAACAATATCCCGATCAACTTTATTCTCAAGATCTCTCTTTTTCCATAGCTCTAGTAACTGCACAAGCAGGGCTTAAATCAGGGATTTTATTTTCAATAGGATCAACTTTTTGATCCAAACAAGGATTCCCAGTTAAAAGTGAATTATATCCAGCTAGGTCATTGACTAGCAATAAATGAAAACCCTCAATGTGCACAGAAGTCACCGCTCCGACAGACACAGATCCTGAAACTATGCCCGAATCCAAATTTACACCATAGAGAGGAAAATTAACAGAGGCACTACTCCCTGAATTAAACACCTTCAATAGATAAAGACATCTCATATAAAGGGGACTGACCGCAGAAGAAGATATATTTTTTATTGTTTATCAGGTTTAACATTGTCTTAAAAGCAGGCAACATCTACATAAAACAAAATCAAGTTTAATGTACAAAACATCGATGAGAGTGATGAAAAGTTATGTCCGTTTCAGTGTAAATAACTAACATATATTAAAAAACCTGAGCATGGAATGCAATAACATCTTTATATAAGCTTTCTTCTATATAATCATACATGCGTCCTCAGTTAAGTCGTTTCCATTAATCATCATTCTGAACAGATGTCAAGCTCACCAACGACAGGATTTTTTTGGGTGTTAGTATTCATCTGCGAAATGTATATAGCTTTTTATCTCGTCATTCATTTACTAAATAATTTTCGTTCTTTATCTCGTCCATAGCTACAATAATACTTTAAACAAACAACCGATTGACCCAAACTATTTTGTTATCAAAACCAAATGCTACTTCTAAATCGAATACGGTCCATAACAGAACATTATAGATGAATTTATTTATTTTGTTAAAGAAAATAAAAATCAAAGAATATAATACTAATATATCCATAATGAATGATTAATAATATTTAACTAACCCATAATTAGATATTCAAATATATCAGATAGAAGAAAAATTATTTGTCAAAAGTAGCGATATCGCTTTTGGAACTATTTTCTTTTTCCATTTAGGAACTTCTTTGCCGCTATGTGTGTTATTCAACCTTGTATTTCGATATTTAGGCTGAATTCATTTTTTTCTGTTTTTTCTCCTTCTCTGCTTTCTTCTTTCTTTCAGGATAAAAATCTTAAATTCACAATCTTCTACCAAAATCTTGTTTTTTGACACCATTCATGCACGAATTATTGCTTCAACAGATTTCTTCCTTTAAAGACTAACAGTGACGTGTAGTTGATTTTGTATGAAAATGATTTAGTTCTGACATCCACTATCGGTTTCCAGCTAAACAAATGGCCAAATTGATATGGAGTTTTTTTCTAATGACTCTTTATGATAATTGAGAACATGCAGCCAACACGATGTAAGATGTGCTTACCACGACAGCCATCTTAAGCAATCACTTGCATAACTAGAGCTCATATAGGAACGAGTCTGTTGAATGGTACTTTCACTAGCAGTGTTCCACTAACCACTTTTCCCATGGCCCTATCTTGGAGTGCTTTCACTAGCAGTGTTCCACTAACCACTTTTCCCATGGCCCTATCTTGGAGTGCTTTCACCAGCAGTGTTCCACTAACCACTTTTCCCATGGCCCTATCTTGGAGTACTTTCACCAGCAGTGTTCTACTAGCCACTTTTCCAACAGCCCTATCTTTACGGTACTTTCACTAGCAGTGTTCTACTAGCCACTTTTCCAATGGCCTTATCTTTACAGTACTTTCAGTATTCTAGTACTGTGATTATAACATGTGATTATAACATAAAGATAAACGATCTGTTCTTCTACAATACTTTTCCTCTATATTGATAATTCTCGCATAGCATGAAGTAAACAAGATTATTATATTGTAACTTGAATAGTACACTAGCATGGTCCTAGAATAGCATCACGTTATTTAATATATAAAAATACTGACTGTGACATAACAATGGAATAATGTGATTTAGTACTATCGGAGTAACATGAAGCGGGAAGTTAAGGGATTATTTCATTTTTAAATCTAACTTTCCGTTACAGTTTGGAAGCTTTAATGCTTAGAAGTAGGCGAGATTTCAAACAGAACAGGTGCTCTCGTCTCCAGTAAATTGATCTCTAATAAAAAGATTGAATTACAATTACGAGGTTATTGCACATTCAAGTGTTTGCATAACAGATACAAAATAATTAATTTATCGCTTCCCTCAAGAGCATGTTCCTGCTGTATTGTATGATATTGTGATGATATCAATGTAAAGTAACTAAAATATTTCTCGCAGATGAATGTGTATTTACATTACGTGTTGTCCTTCTATAAAACATCAATTGGAACAAGTTCTCGGTTCGTAGAGTACTTAGAATGTAAGCATTCGCAAATAAACTTAATTGTGGACGTATAAACTATGCAAAATTCCTGCTGGCACTGCAAGTTACATGTAATCCTAAATTTGTACTGGCGAATCACCACCCATGCACCAACCTATGCCCACGCAGTGAACGAGTAACTTAATTATTTCTGAAATATGTTCCATCATTTGCAACAGTAGGCAATATCATTAAGTTAATTAACTCCGAATTTCCTTTCTCTTTGTTTGTACAATACAGGTCTATATTCGAATATCTCAGAATTGTTATAGAGAAAGGAATCATGTTGCCAGATGCATTTTGGTTTCATGTGGTCATATTTCACTCTCAATATAAAACAAATTTAATCCGGTTCAGTACATGAGGACCTTTCGCTTCCTGGTCGTTTTGACGTCTGAACAGGGAAAGTATTGTTTATGAACTAGTTTAGAGAGATGAAAGTAACAATTCACGTTTTGTTTATATGTACGGTTTATACTCGCATATGAGTCGAGTCCAACTGCAAACTACACGTAGCCAGTTCCACCGTCACATAATGCGCCGGCAGATCTAGTTATATGCATATTATTAGGCGTAGTGAGTAGAACAAACAGCATTGATCCTAATCTGCCCGCACATAATGCGACGGCACATCAGGGTCTGTGTTATTTGTAGTTGGAATTGACCTAAAATCAAATATGGCGGTACATTAAAGCCAATAGAATTATGATACGTAAGAGACACAAATCAAGAGATTGGATTATGACCACAATCGGCAGCAGACGAGAAGACCCGACGTCACAGATACTCTTCATAAACATCCTTAAAAAGACAATGGAAAACAGGGAATGAAAGGAAAGACGAGGAGTCAAAGTACACGGAAGAAGAATTTAAAACCTCGATTTGCCGATAACGTAGTTCACATGCACACTTTACGAAGTGCACACTAGCGGGAAAGACTATGAACGTATACATCAAAATGGCTAAACTCCAGGTATTAGAAAGAAAGGAACAAGCAGAAATCCAGTTAGTGAACGAAACTTGACTTTGTGTGAAACAGTTCGTATATCTCTCCTTTTGATAACAGAAGACAATGACTGCCCCAGTTAAATAAAAAAGAAGATTAAGAATAGCATTGGGCATATTAGGAACATTGATGGAGATCCGGAAGAATGTTAACTTATCGATAAGAACAAAGTTGAGCCTTCTAGACAAATATGTGTTCACGACCCTGTATGCGCGTTAAACCCGGACCTTGAAAAAAGGAGGCACAGAAAGGTTGTGGTTGTAAATTTGTTCTTCCCTGACGAAGAGGTTGTTAAATCGAAACGTTGGGAAACTGCTTTGTGTTGTACCATTATAAATTTTTGTGACAACAACAACAGCAGCAGCATAAACAACAACTACAACAACAACAACAATAATAATAATAATAATAATAATAATAATAATAATAATAATAATAATAATAATAATAATTTTGTGTAGAAATAATGTTTGTAACATTAGGCTGTAAAAAAGTTGACTTGACATGAATTTTCATCTCAGTGTGTTCAAAACACAAAATAATTGATATTTAACAATAAAATTATTAAACAGTCAACTTTAAGTTTTGAATATCGGCAATTTTGAAAGGTAGCTATTAATAGCTTTAATAATATGATCAGAATAAAACTTCAATGTAAAATGGAAATTATGCCTAGATTTATTGTAAGATTCTTAAATGTGTCTATAATTCGGCCTTACTTTTTATGCTGTCTTTTGGATCTCGTTAGTATTTATTTATTATCTACTACTGATCTAGTATTAAATTGGACTAGTGATCACATACAGCTGTATCTATATTTCGACTCTCTCTTTCTTTCTAAGTACACATATCCTTGTAAATTAATTTTAAACATGCTTATCTGCACTGGATACGTCATTAATGTCTCTGTTATATTCTTTAGAGGCTGTACGACTGCCATGGGATTGCTCTTCAATCCATGACCAGTCAACGATGGGGTTAAGAGAAAAATGATATAATAAGAATTCATTCTCATCAGAATGCTAGAAAAGAAGTTGTCATTTCCAGTGTGCCTTTAAACATATATGTTACCAGAAAGATATATATGTCTTGTTATTGCGTACATATATTATTTCAATACGATATATACACACTGTCGTGCAACGACATTGGTTCCATATATAATAGAAGAAGCATGTGAAGTATTTTAATTTAAATGATATCTTTGTTACTTTGAGATAATTTGTCTTTGTTCAAGCATACAATACAGTCATATTGACTTTTCACGAGTGATGGTAGGCAGCTATAATGCGATCTGTACATATCCAAGTAAAGGCAGTTTGCCAATATTGTGTCCACTATATTTGAAATAGAAATTTTCTTTCTTCAAAAATATGACAATCAATGCCCCAAATGTGGTGGACAAATTCAACTTTCCTTTCAAAAGAAGAAAGCTTAAAAATATTGAAATGATTGTTATCAAGCACCTACCAAGTGCTCTAGTCTCTGATATCATTTATATCAAATAAAAGATTGAATTTCAATAAGCCTCCCATTGCATATTCAAGTGTTTACATAATTAAAACAAAATTATTTAATCTAACTTTTACTCGATAAAAGTATTCATCCTGTGCTAGGTGGGATTTGTGATAATATAAATGTAAAGTAACAAAATAACTTCTCTCAGAAAAATGAGTATTTACCGTACGTGTTGACATTACTATTGGGATCTCAAAAGAAATGAATCTTTTGTTTATCGAGTATGTTTACTTTGTGTATTTGCAAATAATTTTCAAGGTAAAACCTATAATCTGTGCTCTATACCTGTTGATAGCGCACCTAAGATACATACTTTAAATATAAAGAAGAGTCCCGCCTCTGAGTCTTTTTTTTTTTTTATGACCGTCTGTCATGTGCTGAAAAAAAAAATTGCATTAAAGACAGAAAATCAAATCAAACCTTTATGCCATCGATTACGTTCTTCGGAACAGTCTTGTCTCTTTGCTGTGAACCGAATAACTTTTTATCTAGTGTCGATGGCAAAGACCAAAAATATTTCATGTTCTTTAATATTTCAAATTTTATAACTAAAATGAAAAAGGACAAATTTTCCAGTTTAAAAGTGTATAAACATGTAAGTCAGATCCGTTTTGAAGTTCACTCATTTTTCTTTTTCTACCGTAAAGCAACCCTTGTGTAGCAGTTTTTATACAGACTTTTTCCGACAATTGGACACGCGTAGTGTAAATGAGTGCATAAAGTTCGGAACTTTTTTGGCAGCCTAACCATACGGCAGTTTATCCATATATCAGATCTACAGTCGTTTAGGTTGTGTGTTTAAGTTATGATTATCATTCTATATTTATTGATTTATATTATTATTATTATTATTATTATTATTATTATTATTATTATTATTATCGACTTCTACTTATCCGAACATGTATTGCGATTCGAAACATTTTAGATAAGATAAAATTAAAATTCGTTCTTTCAGACTGTATGTTCAATGCTCCAAATCAAAATGTACATGTATTTCAGATTACATGGTCCTTGCACATAAATTAAAATGTACATGTATTTCAGACTACATGGTCCATGCACTTAAATTAAAATGTACATGTATTTTCAGACTACGTGGTCCATGCACATGAATTAAAATGTACGGGTATTTCAGACTACATGGTCCATGCACATAAATTAAAATGTACATGTATTTCAGACTACATGGTCCATGCACTTAAATTAAAATGTACGGGTATTTCAGACCACATGGTCCATGTACTTAAATTAAAATGTACATGTATTTCAGACTACGTGGTCTATGCACTTAAATTAAAATGTACGGATATTTCAGACTGCATGGTCCCTGCATCTAAAATAAAATGTAAATGTATTTTAAAAAAACAGTGTCATAAGTGTCTTGTGTACAAATATATAGACACATGTACAACTACAGAATGTATATGTCATTGTTAATAACAAAATTATGTACGACATTTACAGAGCTATTTCTTCCATCGAAACCAGTGGTTCCCAAAGTGAGCGTTACCTCCCCTTTGGGGGCGGTAGGATTACCGAGGGAGCACTAATGCTGAATAATGCTTTTTACGGGTAAGGGGAGGGGGGCACTGAGGATAAATGTGGCCCGAAAAAGTTTGGGAACCTCTGATCTAAACATAATCCGAGAATTAAAACAAATATCATGGTTACACAGATATTTCAAGATAAATTGTTACTATTGGATATTCTTGTTATGATTCAACAGGCATACTTTCACATTAGTTCTAAAATAATAAATACTTTAGAATTTACAAAACATTGTAGAGGCGATGTTCCATCACTGAAAGGATCAAAGCAAACGAATTTTCTTGTAATATATTAACTTTATGTTGTCCAGAGAGGTGAGCAATAAGATTTGAAACCTAATTTTTATTTTTAGAAATCAGTTTCTAAATATGAGGTTAACCATGTTTGTTGGAATCCATATAAAGTCTGCAATGTCTCATTCTATCTTCTTCATTTGATAGTTTAGATCTTAAAATGTGACCAAGCAAGTAAAAGAGTTTATATACTCAAGACCATGACCGTTAAGACTTACAGAAAGAGGCGATAGTAATGTTAAAGATGTCCACTGAAAAACCAATGGATCAGAGTTTCTTGTGTTATATGTATTTGTATCAAATGCAGAATCTTCAAATATCTTTATTATTTTCCTTAAATCTGCGACAGAAGGATTTATGAACGACATATCATCAGTAAAACTGACACTGTTAAGAAATAAAGTATTAAGTGGCAAAGTTAATCCCATTTGATTAAACTGAGTATGATCAAAATATTCTCAAGCCTTAATCCTGTCATGACAAAACTAAAAAATAAAATACATTTTTCACCGGTAAAATGCCATGTTTCAAATGAGTCCTTTATGCCATGTTCTTGTCATCAATATTGAATGCTGAGAGCTTGCTTTGAAGGCAATACATGTATAAGAACAGAATACCTTACATGTATGTAA
This sequence comes from Megalonaias nervosa, assembly GCA_016617855.1. NCBI lineage: Eukaryota > Metazoa > Mollusca > Bivalvia > Unionida > Unionidae > Megalonaias > Megalonaias nervosa. The sequence continues at coordinate 57,121 of JAECUM010093197.1, forward strand.
AAAAAATATTTCAGTTACGTTAGGAACGCATAGATGTCTGCATGCATTAGGGTTAAACAAATATTTTAAAAATTTCAATTCCATGGCTTTATGTCTGTTATCTTAATTATTTCCTAATTTCATTTCAAAAGATTTTGAGATGGGAAACATATTCATGTATTTTCATTTTTCGGATCTTTAATCAATAACCATGCTGCTTTAAATCGTATAATAGGTTGATTATCTGCCACATGCTAATGCGTATGAAGACGCTGGTACCTGCCACATGGTGAAAGCGTATAAAAGGCTGGTATCTGCTACATGGTAATAGCGTATAAAAGGATGGTATTTGTCAAGTACTCAAAATGTATAACAGTCTGGTATTTGCCACATGATAAAAGCGTACAGACAACAGCAGCGCTGACAAAACTGAAGCCCATCTGGAACGACAAGAACATCGCACTCAGTTCAAAGGTCAGACTGATGCATTCACTGGTGATCTCCATATTTCTCTACGCCTGTGAATCATGGACCATAACAGCTGACTTAGAGAAAAGGATACAAGCGACAGAGATGAGATGCTTCCGAAAGATCCTCGGCGTCTCATACAAAGATCGTGTCACCAATGAAGAAATACGGCAAAGGATGAGACAAGCCATTGGGATCACGAAGACCTCCTGAGCACAGTGAAAAAACGTAAACTGCATTGGTATGGGCATGTCTCACAATCATCAGGACTTGCCAAGACAATCCTGCAAGGCACTGTACAAGGAAGAAGAAAGAGAGGCAGGCAGAGGAAGAGGTGGGAAGACAACATTCGAGAGTGGACAGGTTTGACATTGAGCAACTCAATGAGAAAGACGGAGAATCGAGAGGAATGGAGGAAGCTGATTGTTCGGTCTTGTGTGGTGCCCCAACGGTCTACCAGACTACGGGACTGATGATGATGATGATCATGAAAAGCGTACAAATGCCTTTTATCTTCCACAAGGTAAAAGCGTGTAACAACCTAGTATTTGCGACATGGTAAAAGCATATAAAAGGATGGTATCTACTTTGAGGTAAAAGCGTATAACCGTCTTGTATGTGCTACATGGTAAAAGCGTATAACCATCTTGTATCTGCCAAATGGTAAAAACGTATAACCATTTTGAATCTGCTACATGGTAAAAGCATATAAAAAGGCTAATATCTGCCACGTGGTAAAAACATATAACATGTTTGTATTTGCCAATTGGTCAAAGAGTATAACAGGCTTGTATTTACCACATGGTAAAAGCTTATAGCAGACATGTATCTGTTACATGGTAAAAGCTTATAGCAGGCTTGTATCTGCTCAGTGGTCAAAAATATCAGGCTGGTGTCTGCCACATGATTCAAGCGTATAACAGCCTGGTATAGTCCACACGGTAAAAGAGTATAAAAGGATTGGTTCTGCCACATTGTAAAAACTTGTAACAAGCTTCTATCTGCCAAGTGGTCAAGGCGTATGACAGGCTAATATCTGCTACATGTGAAAAGCGTATAAAAGACTTATCTGCGACTTGGCAAAAAGGTAAAAAAAAAAGGCTAGTATCTGCCACATGGTAAAAGTGTATAACAGGCTTGTATCAGACACATGCGAAAAGCGTATTAGAGGCTTGTATCTGATACATGCGAATCTGCCACAAGGTAAAAGCTATTAAAAAGGCTAGTATCTGCCACGTGGTAAAAACTTATGCTTGTATCTACCAAGTGGTCAAAGCGTCTAACAGGCTTGTATCTGCCACAGGGAAAAAAACGTTTTGAAGGGTTTGTATCTGGCATATGATAAAATCGTGTAACACGCTCGTGTCTGACACATGGTAAACACGTACAACAGGCTTGTATCTGTATATTGTTAAAGCGTATAACAGGCTGGTATCCACCACATGGTAAAAACGTATAAAAGGTTCATATCTGACATGGTAAAATCATATAGGGTCTAACATGCATGCATCTCCTACATTGTAAAAGTGTATAACACTCCAACCTTCGTTAGCGTTAGGCAACAATTTTGAACATATTATGTTTGTATCAATTTTAATTACTATTTATATGTCCTTCAGCATAGTTCTCTCTTTGATCTGACATATGTTATATTTTCTTACATTGAAAGAAGACAATTGTGCCATTTAGGTTTGAGTGGAAAATATAAAACACATTAGTAGTAGTAAGTAGCGCTTGAGATTGAAACGGGACTTCCACAGGTCGATAATGTATTGCCTCAAACGGAAATCTGAAATAGGTTTGTTCATAGGCAAATGCGACTGTCTAAGAAGTGATTGACCGCAATCGCAGATAGTTTTATAACAGTGTTATTAGTGGTTGACACACACACACACACACACACACACACACACACATATATATATATATATATATATATATATATATATATATATATATATATAGGAAATCCTATGTTTAAATTGTATATAGGTTTAACTTTGAGGCTAAATGATAACATTGTTAAAAGTGATTGACCTACATTGGGTGTATTGATCACCCGTCAACATTAAATCATCTATCAAAATTATACATAGTTTCAACGTGTTGAGGCGTTTTATGTTTCTACGGGAAATGCAATGTTAAATCTACAGGAATATCAATGCTTTTTTTATTACAATCAGACATACGGAGTGAATATCTAACGAAAAGGGTAGGAATGCTTATAAACACACATCATAGATACATACATACAACATACAATCACACAAGAGGGATCAGGATGCAAAAGGAGGTGAATGAAATAGTAGCACCCTCTCATACAAATACCCTATGCTGACTTACAAGGGTTGGACTTTTTTTTATAAACACAAATATACCCTCTGAAATATTATATACTATCACACAAAGGGAGCAGCTTTTATAAACACAATATAGCCTTTCACAAAAATATACAATATTATCACACAAGGGTTGGAATGTTTATAAACACAATATAGCCTTTCACAAAAATATACAATATTATCACACAAGGGTTGTAGTGTTTATAAACACAATATACCCTCACACACAAACACAAGAGAGGAGTAATTGGTTACGTTTTTGTTGTTAACACTGATACACAAATCATTCTCAAGATATAAAGCACAAATCGGCAATAATTTTGAGTGGTACCGCTCTTTCTGGAGTGACCCTGAAACGGGAGGATTCTTTCTGTTAAACACAGGGGGTTGTCGTATGTAGCATCGTTTCACTCGTCTTCTTCTCAAACTTCGTCCACGGCAGTTCAGTACACAAAGACTCACTTCAGACTCTCTCCACATACATCCTTCTTTTCCATATCGCCGTGTCCATGAGCATTCTTACGATTTACCATCCGGACCAGTTCAAGTACAATACTTACGGCTGAAGGAAAGAAGACAATGTTTTGGTACGCGTCAGCTGAGGATACTTTTGTACTATGACTACAATTACTACTGGTGCTATTGTCAGTATTTGTCTTCCATAAGAGGATGACTTCAGTTTAGCTTTGACGGATTTCCTGTCGTCTCTGCAATAATTTTGCCTGCGACAGTAGCACTACCTTCACTGCTTTGGCCATCATTAAAAGTGGTTATTAATTTCAGAAAAAGAAGTAAAAAACAGAAGAAAGAGTTGAAGAGGTTTTACAACTGGAGGACGAAGAAGAAATTTTTATTCAACAACAGCCAGACAAGGGAAAAAAAGCGATGAGAAGAGGAGAAGATGAAACCTTTCAATAGTGAATCAATGAGAGGAGTGAAAATCAAACCCTATGTGCGTTATATCACATTATGGCCGAGTTAAAGCGTCTGCGTGAAATGTATCAGACTTCATTTTGGTCAACACAAGTGACGTAGACCTCACGATCCAAGACTTTTAAACCTTTCTTCACTGCGTTAGCTTTCACCGTCACTGAGATGCCAGCAGCTGAGCAGCAGTTGTTACCACTACCAAAGAAATAACAGCAAGAGGAAGACTAGAATTTGGCAGTTAAAAGGTAAGAGTTAAAACTGATAATGTCAAGTCCATACGATTTTCATTATTTTCAAACAATCGCCAACGGTCTTTTACAGGCTCATCTATTAAAAAGGAGATGCTACTCAACGATTGCTAAATCAAGTAAAACCTTAATCCCTCCATGTTACACAGTGTACGTGTTTGAATGTGTCTTAGTACCTTATCCATGTTACACGGTGTACGTGTTTGAGTGTGTCTTAGTACCTTATCCATGTTACACGGTGTACGTGTTTGAGTGTGTCTTAATACCTTATCCATACGAAAACAAATTATTTATATAAAGATAAAAAGAAATTTTTCTTTATGCATATTCTTGTGAAATCAGAATCACAATGAAATTTCATCACCCAACACAAAAGTCCATATCTTCTCCTTGCTTTCTTTTTTATTTCGCTGTCTTCTTTTTTGTTTATTTTTACTGGCATTGGTTCATCCTCTATAGTTTCTTTTAGTTGCCCTGCCTTCCTGAATTTTGTATGGCTAGGGCTTCTTCTGTTTTTGTTTCTAAAGAACTGTTAATTCTCCTTCTCCTTGTTCTTTTTTCTTTGGTCACTCTGAATACCAGTGTCCTTCCCGTCGTTGAAATCATCACTATGCGGGGTATGTACAATTAAATTGACTAAATGAATAACAGGATTATCTCTATCAATATTTAACATATTTATATGGCACTGTTGTTTATGTTTTCGCCTCCCTGGAGTGTTAATGTCACTTACTTTTCACTTGTATAAGGATCTTAACACTTAGCCTGAAGAGGTTTTAAAGGTATGGGCAAGAGAACCTGAACTCCAGGATAAAAACTCTTTTCTTTTGTATTTTTGTCATACCTTGATTTCATTTTTCATTGAGTAGAGTGCAAATTAGTTCTTGCTACTTCACAAGCCTATGACAACTTATATTTAAAATGAGAAACACAGTCAAGAAGATTAATTTCTGAATCTTCATTTGAAAGAAGTTTCTCTTTTAATAACTTCAATAGTCTACGGACAGTATGTCCAAAAACTAGTTCAAAAGGACTAAGACCTAATGATTCTTGAACTGATTTCTAACAGCAAACAACAATTAATGAACACCCTCGTTCCTATCTTTTCCAGTATCAAAGCAATATGAGTGAATCTTATTCTTCAAAGTTTGATGACATTTTTATAAAGCCTCTTGACATTCAGGGTGATAGCAGAAGACTTGAACTGTTGGATGCCTAATTCATGTATAAGATGCTGGAACATTCCAAACACGAAATTTAACCCTTAATCAAATTGAACAGATTTGAGAAAGCCAAACAATTGTATGAAAACATTATCAAAGCCTTTTCCTTTGGTTTTTGTTTCAATATTCCTCAAAGGAATTACTTATGGAAATATCGTGAACGCACAAATTATGGTCACAAGCATTGGTTGCCTGATTGGGTCTTCCGTAAAGGACTGACACAGTCTACAATTATTCTTCTAAATGGTTCGGCAAATGCAGAAAGAGGTTGCAGATGGACCTTATGCATCTTCTGATTGGAGTTTCTACTCTTTGACAAGTAAGACAAGATCTGCAGTATTCTGACACATCACTTTTAACCTTCGGCTAATAAAACAAGTTCAAGATCTTGGGATCAGTCTTATTGTTATGTATATCTATATTTTGTAACTCCTGATACATGATTTTATCTATTTTTATAATTTTTATTCATGACTATAAATTGTAGTATTTTCTTATTATTTTTAGCTAGATTTGCCAATGTGACTAGGGTCTATTTTAGAAATATTAAGAAAGAAAATTTACGTAGGATCTATATATAGATGCTTGGTCATAATAGAAGGTGTATATAAGGAAACAACTGAGCAATCAGATTCATTCCTAGTTTGGAGTCATTTTCATTTCTTATATCTGCAGACGTGGCTTAAGTTGTATTTAAATATTATTTGAGAGGGAAAACATTTATTTGGACTTTTCAGTGGAAATAGAAAGTGCTCATTATCTGGACTATACTGAATGAACACATTACTTATTTCCTGTTCAATGAACACATTACTTATTTTCTGTTCAATGAACACATTACTTATTTCCTGTTCAATGAACACAATGCTTATTTCGTATTGAAAAAAAGAACACATTTATACATATGAAATATAGTCAGGCATAACGTGTATGCAAATAGAGGTCATTAAGTGCTGTTTAGAACAAAGGGGTGAACAAATTAGGATTTGAAATAATTATTCGACTTTGGACCATTTCAAAGTTTTGTCTACGATTTCATGTCAAACTTCTCGTGTCCCGAGCAGTTGCCTCACTCGTAATTTCTACTTAGTTCTATAGAATAATTGGAAACTCAAAAAACTGTATAAATTTAATTGTTAACTTTTGTGGCATTATCTTTATGATAATTTCCTGCTTGTGTTAATTAAAAACTTTGGCTTTATGACAGTTGGAATCTTACGACATCGACCAGCAGTATCGAATGATTTTATGTATTTGTTTACACTATTCTGAAACACAGCGACACCAAAATAGATTTTGGGAGGAAAACGACTGCTTGTCGTACATACATGAATAATGTGGATTTGTTTGCAATAGTGTTGTCATCATTGATTTTAACTTTGTGGATATCATGTCTTAGTGGTTTGAAATTCGATATTTTGAAACAATGTTTCTATTAGATCCATTCATATGTAAACTTTTGTAACTTCAACGTTTCCTTTTGTGTTTATTGTTTGTCCTGTTTGTCTCTGTTCTTTAAATTTGCCTTTAATGAAGACTCAGTGAGAGTCGATATCGCTTAGACAAGGTAATGAAAACTTGTTTTGCACTATTCAATATACATGTACTGCTTAATAATATAACTGCACATTGTAATATTCACGACAACGATTTAACACACCTCTGAAGGTATATTGCTTAGGTCTAGTTACCAATTTTGATGATAATAGCAACTTCTAAAATTGAAAGATAAAGAAGCGAAGAATAAAAAATGTATCCATTTTAGATTTATCATACTGACAACGAAATGACTAGAAATAATGATGTTTATTTAAAGCATGGAAAGACACAGTTTCATCTATCAAACCTGGGTGAGTCAGCTATTTCTATAAAGACTACGATTAAAGTCAAGGTTTGATAAATGATTCGAACGATTCCCTCGAGAAAGCACTTACACACAGTATCGAACTATTACAAACTTATAATTATGAATTATTGAAAATTTCATTTTTTCTTCCCCCCCCCCCCCTCTCTCTCTCTCTCTCTCTCTCTCTCTCTCTCTCTCTCTCTCTCTCTCTCTCTCTCTCTCTCTCTCTCAGAAGCGTTATAAGAAGCACAAGATATAAGGCACGCTTACAGGATTACAATTATGAACTTTCGACACATTCACTTACCCTGAGCCTCTCTCGATCGATCGATCGATAGTTAGCTAACTGTCTCGCTAACTATTAAGAGCTTTGTTAGTCATTTTATCTCGTTCAATGTACTGAGGCAATGAACATAAAGTCAGGAAATAAAATACTTTTAACGAGTTACAAACTTCATAGTTACCCAAGGGGATGCTTGTTAAATTAAGAAAAGAGAAAATTCTTCTCCTGTAATTTTAGCTAATCAAATATTTGGTATAATCACTACAATGTGTAGATGGTTAATTTTCTAATTCATTAGGGTCTGATACGTTGGTCTGCATACAATAGTTTTGACTTAAAATGTTGTCTGTGTGATTTACTTAATATTAAAAATCTCCTGAGAAGGGAAAGCTGTCTCCTGTAGTTGGTTTGAATTAAAGAACATGTTTCTTGGACTGGTTACCATAGCAAGCTGACACTATTACAGACTTTCGTTAGTGTACGTCGTAGAATATTGTGCAATGATCCTATGGCATCTGTTATTTGTATTTACTTCTCCGTTTGCAGTTTTGTTAGTTTTTAGTGATTGGGTTGTTGATTATGGTGAGTCGGTGTTGGTAGCTTTGTTAGATTTTTGTGATTGGTTGTTGATTATGGTGAGTCGGTGTAGGGAGGATAATTATCAACCCGACTAATTAGCCAGTTTGTAAGAGCAGGCGTCATAATGTATTGTATCCACTACGCTTTAGGACAACATGGATTAAGTTCGTGAAATGGACCGTCCCTACTTTTTAATATAGGGGATTCTCAGGATATTTGAGGTATACGTGCTTAGTAATTTGACACATAAATAATGTCTTGTATTGAGTGTTTGGGTCAAGCTTATTATTGCATGGCGTGAAGTACTAATATTGACTGGAAAAGGCTGATTAATAAGTCATACAAATGTGACAAAAGAGAAAAACCATGCAAATGTGAAATTAGAGTTTCACGATGTATGGTCATTAGGTGATTAGATAAAAAAATTACTTTAGTATTTGAGCGTTTAAGAACCTTTCATCTGACTGCGACGGTTGACTTGAGGTCCATGGAAATAGGGGAAAACAGACTACCAAGCCAGGCTCACGCAGGTGTTTTTTGAATGAGTTTTTAATGTTTTGAAATGTCATGTGGACGAGATAATCTCCAAATCTATTTCTTTTTTCCTTATTCGGGTTTTTCTTAGAATCTTGCTTCTATCTATTAAAGAAAATTCAGTATTTTGCAGTACGTTTCATATTAGTGGCTGTATAACCAAGATATTTCCTTCTTCAGTTGTAACTTTGGGATAATAATAGATACAATTATTTTAAAGTCATTATTTACAAATTCGATTCTAAACCAAAATGAAATAAAAACTTGGAGGAAAAATTATCGATATTATTATTGGTTCTTCCTTAATCGGCGATCATGATCAATTCTTTTTCTGTCTATCTGTCTTTTATTGTATTCCCGTTGCAGAGCAAAAAATATCGAATCTGCAATTGCAAAAATGAATTAATGTAATTAATGTAATTATGTCCAAACAAATAAATGGTATCCACTTTCAAGTTTGTTTTCTTGTTTATTCAACAGGTGCAATATCTCACTTTGCAGATCCAAAAATGCTGAATTTTGAACCTATATTCGATAAACAACAAAAAGTGATGGGTTTTGATTTTGTTGTCCGATAAACAACAAAAAAGTGCTGACTTTTGAAGTTATGATCGATAAATAACAAAAGGTGTTAAATTTTGAAGCTATGTTCGAGAAACAAAAAATAGGAATTTTTTTACAAGCTCATGACGACGCAGTCAACTGGTTTAGGTTGTTTTTTCTTTTCAATTCCTGTTTTCATGAGAAAAATATTCACGATTAAATAGTGACATCCGTGTTCAGGGAACAATCTAACTATGTAATATAAGCATACGTTCTCTTTTTGGACTTGCAACATATTAGCGCATACATTAAGGCATGCATAGAAAATGTAAGGATCAGTCAGTAAGTGGCAAACTACTAGACCCTTTTTATGACAAATTTGATCCTAGATATTACCAAAGTCATTTAAAACTAATTAATTTTGTATATTTTGAGATGATGTCATTTGTAATACATTAATCATATAAAACCTTTATGCATGGTTTAATATTCTGACGTAATGGCCATGTCCCGCTGAGTACACTAAAGGCTAAACAAGAAGCGCGGTTGATATTTAATAACAAAAATAAGACGATATGTCAGGTACACGAGAAAAATCTGATATAACAGCATTATTGTGTCACCATAACGATATCTTTCTAAAAAAGGAAGATGACGTCATTTAAAAAATGCAAAGCCACAATTTGAAAACACAACTATAGTCTATTTTGTTTTAGAGGCAAATGGTAAAATTTAACTTCAAGAAAGCGTTGCATTTTAAGGAGACACGATCGAATAAATTGTATTTCGTGTATAAATCATGTGGCAATAAGAGACGACCATTGTTGTCTGTGTCATATAATTCTAAACACATTCACGTCAGCGATAATGATCTCAATGCTGCTTAATGTTACACTTTGATGAATCGATATTCTCTTATTGTTGCAGTTTGAGCATGATATAGCGAAATGATAAATGTTTAAAAAGTTTTACTTTTGGGCGATGATATCTGACCAGACAATAGACTAAATTGTAAATAGCTCTTTTGCAGGCTAGTCGGTCAAATAGCCAATTTATTGGGTGATGCTGTTCGACAGGATCAAAGATTTAACGGTTGTAAAATAATTCATGTCTTCCAGTTAGTTAGAAGAATATATATATATATATATATATATATATATATATATATATATATATAGTATATATATATATATATATATATATATATATATATATATATATATATATATATATATATATATATGTGTGTGTGTGTGTGTGTGTGTGTGTGTGTGTGTGTGTGTGTTATTTTACAGTCTACATAGATGTAACATAGTACGATGAACTCTACTATCATATTGCATTTTCTCCCATGATAACCTTCACCAATACCTCCCCACTCCGCTAAGAAAGGCCTGAGAAAAGCCTACCTTCACCTTCCATTTACACCTAACCCCTGAACATTATTTTTGAAAAGTAAATAGAAGAACAGATATAGTGTGCGCAAAAGCTCAGGCGTTACTAATCATAAAATATGTAGTTTGACATAGTGAAGTGTGACTGTCCCGAACGGGCCTCCGTGCTTTACCCCTGAATATGTCACACGCAAAGTTACTGGCATGAAAAGTCGTAACAGCTAAATGCTAGCGCTATATTTTGTTTTTAGCGATAAAGGTAGAATAGATAAACAGCTACACAGCTTGCCTCGCATTATGATAAACAGCTAAACCGCTTGCTTCGGATTATGATAAACAGCTAAACAGAGTACCTCGGAATATAATAAACAGCTAAACAGCTTGCCTCGCAATGTGATTTACAGCTAAACAGTTTGTCTCCGATTATGATAGACAGCTAAACAGCTTGCCTTGGATTAGGGTGCATGTGCTTGGTTGGGCGAATAGTTTTCCTGTTACCTTTACTTGCTGGCTAGCCAGTCAAATAGAGCAAAATAACGCAAAGCATTCAAGTCGGTTTGCTGGGTAAATAGCCACTTCCCTCTTTTCTAGAGATTTTAATAGTTCGGCAATGTTAAAGTCTAAATTTAATTTCGGTGCATGAACTACGTTTCTTTTCTCTTTTCTTCCACTCTGAAACAAGCGTCCCTGAAATGAGAGTTGAGCTGCACGAAGAAATCAAACGAGGACCGATAAGTTTTACAATAGGCTAAGTCTTGATTTCAAGAGGAATAATATTGAGCTATATATGTTATTTGTCTTTTTTGTGATTCTATTAAAGTCAATCCTATTTTGCTTATTAAATGTAAGAATGGAATGCTTCAGAAACATAATACTCTCATCTCATATACAAAAATGTGTATATCAGGTTATACAGGACTTTGAAAAATATAATGTTAAAATTGTAAGATATAAAAATGTTGCACAAGATGATTATTTTCTTGTTAACAGGAATAGAATATAAAGTTAACCTGTTTTATGAAATAAGTAAAATAAAACATATTTTAAAAAAATGAAAAGAAAAGACACATACTTAACAACTACAATACGAAATAAGAAACATGAAAAGTGACCAACTGAACTTGTAACGAATCCGATTGACTACCGTTAAACAATATTAAGTATTTAAATAATGAACCAAAATCTGCATCGAGTACAACTTTTCAAGTTACTGAAGAGAATAGTAGGATTGTCGACGGCTGACAGCCACTTTCTTTAACTATTTCGAGAATATATTACAAGATTTTACCTTCCGTAATAGGCATGCATGTCAGAAGGAAGGAAGGAAGTACCTGCCGATCATCAACCGTCTTAATACTGTGTTACCTACTACCCTATTCCTTTGGCTGTTGCCTGGCAAATGAATGAAAACTAAATTGTGAGAGTTGTGAAAGAAAATAAAGAAATCAATAAATAAATCAAACACAATGAAAATTATATACAACAGATAAAAGAAATATACATATAATTTAAAAGCGGTCGTAGCAATTCCATGACTTGTCATTACATTTAGGAAACGAATGATGATGGAATAATTAATGTACAAAAATATACAAAGGTTGTTTGAAAGATTATACAATGAAATACAACCTAAAGGGAATACATTATCATATCTAAGTGCTCCAACCGCACAGTTGAACAAAATATATTAGCTCATGACTATGTGTAAAAACAAGGATCATATGCGTGTATGTTATAAAATTAGTATTGAAGAATATTGGACCCTTGGTCATGTAGCGCAGAATGCCTGTGCTTGCGAGGACATTCTACGCCACATGAACAAGGACCCAATATTTTTATATTCAATCATTAACTTTTTTATTATCTACTTAAATATACACATAATAATCTTTGAGTTAATTGAACACTCTTGAAACAGAATATTATTTAAAAAGTTTATCATTTTACAATTCGCTCATTGTATGCATGAAACATGATCACCACACAGTGTTGTACGCTACTTAACTATTTTGAAAGCTTTCTCTCACATGGAGTGATTCTCATTCAGCACTGAACGAAATTAAGTTTTTTTAAAGAAGATTAAATATTATGTAGCCAAATGAAGACAGAAATATGGATATGGGGAAAATATGACACAATATATCAATGAAAACTGAAGATACAGTTGTTTTGTATATTTAATTTGCAGTACTTGTTATTTTATATCTTTTATTTCATGATATGCTGTGGGTTATGTAAACTTGTATGTTTGTGGCTGATCTTGTCAGAAATCAGTGACAGTTTTGCAGTCAACATTTTTGTTACTTTTTTCTGACTGAAGGATTACTATTAAGATTATTATCTTGGTCTCTGAGTCAAAAACATTGTTTTTACCATGTTCTTTGTTATAGTTTTAGTAACAGACCTTCTAATTATAACGAAGGTTTTATCTTGTAATGATTTGGAACCGTCTAGAATGAAATTTTCCATTAGGTAATATTGCTTTTTAAAAAATGTAACTGTGACCTAGGTCAGGTATAGGAGTAATAATTTTCTTTGTTGGAAAAATTATTTATCCCTGCAATGGCGTCGAAGCAGAAATCAGCCTTGTTGTTGTGTCCATCGTATCATTTGGACTGGAATTTATTTATTAAAATTATTTGTTAACTGGAAATACAAAGTGCTCATCTAAAATAATATTCTTGGAAGTAGTGACTTGGATTTAGAGAGAAATTCAAATAAGGATATATTTTTGGATATCATTATTGTGATTCAATAAAAGACTGTCGGCACATCATTACTATTCAGACCATCACAGGTACATCAACAGTTTCGGCATTGGATTTATTTTGGAATACTACCAAAGTTTATTCAGAACTTTAATGATTAGGATTTGTGCTCGAAATTCCGGGATTATTTGGGATTTAACTCGCAATACCAAAAGTTAGTTTTACAATTTAATTTTGTATTCTATGGAAATAAATTATTTTTTTAATTTTGCGAAACTTGTTGGCTTTCTGTCGTTTACGTTACTTTGTTTAAGACTATAGAGTCGATACAGAGCTATGAAAAAATAAGCCAAAACAATTCCGTCAATGGTTTGATCGCTGTTGTTGTCCTTTTTCGATGTTTTCATGGTGGCGGGTAAGTTTTAAAAGTGTAGCACGCGTCTGGGTTATAGCGAAGGTATTGAAGATCATCGGTCTTAGATAAAACCTGAAAATAAGGATGTTGTTATTTTTGAGTCGCTCGCATTTCATTAAATGCCTAGTAAACTAATGTTACTAAAAGGGGATAAAAGAACAGTTTACTTGAAAGAGCGGTTGTTCATTTATACATTGGTACAGAACTCTCTCTCTCTCTCTCTCTCTCTCTCTCTCTCTCTCTCTCTCTCTCTCATACTAACCGCAGAAACTAGCAGTCATTTTCACTATTTTGTATAAATCATTTGTCTTTTATCTTTTTAATTTGAGTCTATGGATGTATTGACTCTTACTGAATTATGAGCGATGTGTTATAGATCTGTTGTTTCTTTGCACTATTCTCTTTCGGCCGTAGCCAGATGTAGTACATCAAAACGGAGGAGAGCGTTTAACATATAAGGAAACGGTGAATTTTGTACTTAACTACGGTCAGTACCTTTGGTTGTTGAACCCTAGCAACAACGTTAAGCTAATGGGACTATTTCAATAGTATATAATGAACTCGCGTATTTAGGTTCACATGTAATGTTGATATTTCTGAGGAATCACAGATTTAAATTATTAATTTTATTGAATTGGGCTATAACTCTAAATTTCTATTGTTGCGTTCTATCATCACCAGCACATTACCTATTCTAGAAAATTTTTGCTGTACAAACAAAAGTGCATACGTGTTTTGTTCCGAGTCGGCGGAAAGAATTAGTTTGTTATGGTGTAGTGATACGTCGAGGTCATCAGGTCTTCATATGGCATATCAAAATGAGTTCTCCCCACCCCTCGACTAGGAATAAGGCACCAGTGGGGTTTTGTATTTATTACATACACCATTTGAACGCTTTCTAAATATTTTTAGCTTTACTATGCGCATTAAATTAAAAGCGAGTTATTATGATGCAATTACGATATTAGTTTTACAATTAGGCAAATGAAAGATACAATCTCGCATCAGAATAATAAACTAGAATGAGAAAATGCGAAATAAATCAAGTTTTATTTCTTCCAAGGGAGCGTCAGACGTGCAAACGAGAAGTTTCAACTGCTGGAACTAGTCGCTACTCTGACTGAAGTATATGTGGAGGGTTAGGTCAGACTGAATATGTATGTACCAATGAAAAGCAAAGGCGATTTGTCTCCCAGTAAAGTTAGAAGTCACAGCAAGCAGACATAGGTTAATATAATGACATATAGAGACACAAAACCTTGGTGTTAGGTGACGATATGAACTTAGTTCCGAAATCGAGAAAATTCATAATTATGACTTATTTTTTCTTGCGAAGTGACCTCATCACGTTCTTGGATAACTTTAGTTAAATGTTCTCTTCCATTGTTAGGGTTGCATTTTGGGTTCATCAGATTTATGAGAAAGTCCATTAGGTTACACCAAATATCGGAAGTTTAGCTTTTTGTGCTATGTACCATCCACAAAATATAGAAAGAAGTCCAAGAAATCGATGTTTGGAGTCTATACAGCTATCAAAGGAAGAGGAGCTTACGCCTGTCAAACAGCAATATCACAGACTAAATCATATCCGATCAAGTTTGTTCTTGCAATCCCTAAATTGATTTCGTAATTTAATGTTGACCTTAGTTCAGTTATAATGTCCTTTTTGAAGTTCTTTCCAAATTTCGCAATAATACATCAGTGTTGTGTTCACAGTTCTCTTGTATAGACTGGTAGCTGTTACTGTTGTGTTCACAGTTCTCTTGTATAGACTGGTAGCTGTTACTGTGCTTAAATTTGGAGTCTCAACACTAAGATTAGTAAGGTCATAAAAGCCTTGTTCTGATTTTCTAGAGAGTGATGTGACCTATCAAATAATATTCTAAATTGATTAGTCAAATCAATTTTCTGCATGATTCTCTAGTCAAATTTCAGGACTATCTGTGGTTTGAATCTCTCATCTTCCAAAACAGAACAATGCATGACTTTAAGTACTTATTTCGTTACGTCAGATTCTAGAGTATTCGTTCACCTTCCTATTGTCATACTGTCCTAGACAAGCTTCATGAGTCACGATCAGAATCTTCTGTTGCGTTAAAATTCCCTAACAGGTTCAGGCATTCATGTCTCGGATTCGGTTATGGTGGCCTCGAGTTCGTTAAAATACTGTTCATTTGTTGTGAAGGAATGGTGAAGCGCTGCGGCGTACACGCTCACACGGTTTATGGGGCCCTCAGACATTAATCAAAGTGGTTTTGCGTACATCGTTCATCTGTTGGCGCTCTTGGGAGAGACCAGTTGTTATGGTTTTGACGTTCCAGCATGTTATTCTAAGGCAGGGGTCTCAAACACGTTGCCCGCGGGCCGCATGCGGCCCGCCAAGCCGTATACTGTGGCCCGCAAAATTATTGGCATCAAAAGGTGTTATGAGAGATAACAAAGGTGGTGTGGCCCTTGGGCCATCGAAAATGCCCGAATGCGGCCCTCAGGGTGGTTTGAGTTTGAGACCCCTGTTCTAAGGGTTGGTTTCGTCTTTCTATTCGTCTTGGTAACGCCGGGTACAACAATTTCAGTCAGCTTGTCAGGTTAGACTCTAAGCTCCAAGAACGCATTGAAGCAGGCGGACTGTGATGGGACAACACCTTTTTTTCTGTGGGCTGCCAAGTTTTATGGCGGGCGGTAGTTGTCCATTTGGATATGAGGAACTCTCCCATCGTGTGAGACAGCAACTGTCTCCCATTCTCTAAGCTAGGGCTTATAACCGGTAGATCTCTCACCCCGTTTTGTGTCGATGCTGTGAAGCGAAGCTGGAGAGACCTCGCCGGGGGCGCAGATCTGGGCAGGAGTAGTATAGTGGGACGATATACAGACAATGGGAATTAGCATTTCAGACCCCCCTAGGACGATATACGGACAAGATTTATACGTACAAATGGCACACCCTGGGACGATATACGGACAATGGGAATTGTATAGCGACAATAGAAATGGAACAGGTAGGGTGACGTCACCATACTGGACACTTGCAACAATGTAGCAAGTGGCTGACCTGAATACGCGCAGCTACTCTAGGTAGGGACAAATACAATAGAGAGACAGAGACATAGATAAACACGTAGATAACACATATATAGGCAAGAAAGAATAAATATATTTTCGAGGCATTTGAAAGTGGCCCTGAAAAGGGCCTTTGGGTTCTTCTTCTTCTATTTTCTCCACTTCTTCCACCACGTTCTCACTTTTTCAATAATTCCTTTCTTTTTCTTCTTTTTTTCATCCTCTGGAATCCAGTCAGGATGTCTCATAGCTCTAAACTTTTCCTGTACCTTCATCCAGTTGATGTTCAGTCTTTCAAACTCTTCTTTTCTCTTTATGTTTTCCTTCTCCTTTCTCTCTTTTGTCCAGGTGTCTTTGATTTTCTTTACCTCTTCTTCCATCACGTTTTTCATCTTGTCTTCGGCTTTCTTTAACTGGTCTAATCCACACTGGACAAAAGACCACTCTGTCCAAGAAGCTCCTCACTTGTATGACAAGATCAAGGGCTTCCTTCAATGTGCCTATTCTTACATACTTAGGCTGGATGAATCCTCTTAATTTTTCCACCTCCTCTTCTATCATTCCTGCCACCAGATCCCTGGCTACTTTGAGGCTAGTGACTTGACTGGTCACAAAGTATTTCGAGACTGGATAGCTCCATTCTTTTTCAAGCCGTTCCACCACGTAGGCTGCATCCATCATTCAGAACCAACTATGCCTTAATTCATTAAACAAATTCATTTTTTTCTTGAAGGTGTTGACTAGTCAACGCGGGTAGCCAGACTGCTGCTCGAAGGATTTAAGTCGCCTACGCATACTCAGTGCTTTTGCGACTGGTTAATCATTTCTACTAAAGCCACTTCCCAATGGGTTTCGTGATCCAGTCTGGATGGCCTGAGGTAATCTGGCCGTGAAACAGCACAAATTGTTATTGGGAAACACCTCCATGGAACTGTCACTGGGTAACGTTAAGTAAAATTGGTTGTTCATAATTCCACAGTTCTATTGTCCGAGGAGTCGCTGGAAGTCAGAGAAGTGTCTAAACGAGGATGGTTAGGGTGACTGTTGGAAGGGGGACTGACGTTGGACGCAAGGTTCCCGTTGTTGTTCCCGTTAGAGGAATATTTCAGAGAAAAAGGTAACCGATGCAACTGCTGAGTAAAATGGTCTACAATTGTTTGTCTCCTTGTTGCAAACTCACATTGGCAATGGCAGCACCGATGACACAATACACCACAAAGATTTGACAGAAAAAGACGATTTGAGTTTTAGGCACACGTTCTCCACACCACACCCACAAGGGTTGCTTTTGTAGATCTTGTAGAGAAGAATTGGAGGAAGGAGTGGTCACTGCAGTAGATGAGGCTGTGTTGAAGGGCATAATGGTCACTTCTTTTTATAGTCGATGATGTGCAAAGCGTCGATCCAAGTGTCAAAGCTGGGAGGATATCCTTTCCAACGTACTTTGACTTCTTTGACACGTCGTTTTCCCACTTTACGGGTTCTTCGATCGAGAATGCTTTCTATCTCGTACACGTTGTCTTCTTTTTTCGTCACGCGTTGTAACTCGGGCAAGTAAAACGTTCCTTTTAACAATTCGCCGTTCATGTCTTCCAATTTATAGACGGGAGGATGACGACCACGCACACGTTCGGTGACACGAAACAATTTGGTGGTCCAGTTGGGTAAGTAACCTTTGTCGAAAGTGCGTTTGGTTTTGCCAATGCGCACCCAATCTCCTGCTACTAACACTCCACCTTTCTTGGGGACAGTCACTGTCGGTGACGTACCAAACAGACGCTCGAAGACGGTCTCTTCGTTGTCAGGAGTCACTTCCTGGGGGGCACGTCCGATGCTCCGATGGTAAGATTGGTTGTACGATTGGACGAGGTGTGGCAAGACATCGATGTACTTGAGAGTGTGTTGATGAGTAAAATATTTCCACATGCGTTCTTTCAAGATGCGTTGAAAACGTTCCACGATGCTGGCTTTGGTTTCGGGATTCTCGGTGGTGAAAAAATGAACGTCAGGTTTCTTCAATTCTTTTTGGAAAGCTTGGTTCAAAATTTCGGTGCCTTTGTCGGTTTGCCATCGAAGAGGGTGACGCCCGCTTTGTTTCAACACCAGTTGGAGGGCTCGCACTAACTCAGTGCTCGATTTGGAAGTCAATGGCACGACCCAAGCAAATTTGGAAAAGACGTCCATGACACAGAATAAATATCTGTAACCACGATTGTAGGTGGCCAAATGAAAGACATCGGCTAAATCGGCTTGCCATTGATGATCGATGCCCTCCACACGGGGGTGCGACTTCTGGAAAATTTTCGTCGAATGGGTTTGTGTCAGGTGTACGTGACTTGTTCTTGTAACTAGCGTTGCACTTGAGGTAAACGAACACAATTTCTGAACTCCTCCGTAACTTGCAGGATGGGATGGATAGCAGAAATGCTGGCTAACACCTTCTCCATTTTTAATAAGTGATCCACTCTTCACTGATGCTACTCTGAATGGGGTGAGGGGGTGGCTTGGAAACGGCTTTACGTGTCCTATATGCCACGGGAGTAGTAGTAGAGGGTAGTGGTGGTGGTGGTGGTGGTAATGGGATGGCTTTGGTCGTCTTTTCTTTTTCACTTCTGGTTTCCCTTCTTTCTTTTTGACTTCTGTCGAAGGAGGAGTGGACATCATCTTTTTAACCCATACTTTAAGTTCTTCTCGTTGCGGTGTAGGGGAAGGGGTCAACAAGGACACTGCAATCTTACTAGGGATGGGAGGTGCTGACGGTGTTTGAAAGACTTCTCGTGCATCTCCTTCGTCAGGCATCTGTGGGGCTACGTCTGTCTTGACCACTTGGGGTAGTGGTGGTGGTGATGGACTTTTCATCAAGGTCTTAAAATCTTTCAGAGTGGGCTGGGCTGATTTGTCTAAAGCTTTTTGGTGAAAGAGTTGTATTCGTTGCAACAGTTGACCGTACCGTTGCGATTTTTCCGTTTCTGACAAATCGCTGCGATCCATCAACGATTGCAATTCGTGTTGTAACTGGGACATCTCGGTCAGATGAGGATTGGGAGGTAAATGTGGGGTCCGTTGTTCTTGCCAACGATGGTATTCCATCCATCGTTTGTAAGGTACTAAAGTCAGTTTTCGTCCTTCCACTGGATTTCAAGGATCACGTCTGAGATCTTTTGATTCCAGAGGTCCCTTATATCTTCTTGACCATTTTATCTTCATCCCAGGATTCTTCCAAACGTTCCCAATACTCCTTTCAGCAAGGGTCCTCCTATGGTTCCCAGCAAGGGTCCTAACAGGGGTAAAATTCCTCCGCGTTGCACCAACATCTTTCTCTTTTGACGAATGGGGATTTTCTTTTGGACCATTTGGTGAAGAACATGTCGATGTTTGGCTAAGCATTCTTTTTGATGTTTAGACAAAGGTATCGTGCCTTTCAAGGCATTGAGACAACATTCGCTCACGGTATCGATGACGTTTTTGGAGGCGGTTTGAATGAGTTTTTTTCGCATGGGTGGAGGAGTTTTGGTCAGTTACGGACAACATCTCCAGTGTTTGGCTAAACGAGGAGGCAGTCCTTTTCTTTTTCCTTTTCCTTTTCCTTTTTGGACAGAAGAACGACGATGGTGACTGTGTACGCTTCTTGGAGGGGACATCTTTGGGCATTCAGGAGCACAACAACACTAAACCTATCGTTTGCCTCAGGTCTTTTTTATACTGGAATGCGTCGCCACTGATTGTCGGCTCGTCGTATCATTGTCATGGCAGGCATCACGCGTCGTGAAGAGGTTCGCAACGGACTCAATCGGGACAGTTCTTGCTTGGACAAATCCAGTAGACTCTCTAACATGCCGGATTTCTCTTGGACTTTGATTTTGGGGGAAGTACTTTGTGAGCAGCGGCTATTGCCGCTAAAGAGGAAGAGGGTGTCACGTTTTTGGAGACGCAGGTTTCCAATGTTTCATCAAATTAGGAAAGACACGTGTCAAATCGGGTTTCACAGGCATCACCAGCAACGGAGAAGTGGAAGATGTTGAGGCTACTGGAGACGCAGCAGGTCATGGTTTACGAATGTAAGGTTGCGTCCTGGCGGCAGTACCTCTCTTGCGGGTAGAAGCTGTTTTCCGCGGGCTTTTCTTTTTCTGAGGCTGTGACCTGGTCTTGACACCGTTACTCTTTTTCTTTTTCTTCTGGGTACGTTTGGGCGTGGCTTTTTGTCTTGGGGACGACTTTGGGAGTATTAGGATCCCAATTTAAGAGGGAGCGAATGATGACACCTCGTAGAGAACCGCTTCCTCCAGGTTTCAAAATGATTTGCTTTTTGGTTTGAGTGTCGTTGCGAGGATCGGCCAGTTGCGTCAAGGCTACTTTGTTTCTCTCTAAAAAAAACGTTTGGTTTGATGTGGAATGTGAATGATACCTTGCAGTAATTGATGTGCTGTCACCGTAAACCATCGTAAGACTTCTTTAAGACTAACTTCTAAGATACGAGCACGTATTTGTGGATTTTTTTTCGCGACTGATACCGTACAAGGCACGAATCAATTTGACGGGAAGATGAGACTGAATGGACGTCATGTTGACGATGTGTGAGACAGACCCAAAGTGACCGAGGTTTTTATAGATTTTTTTTTTGCTGTTGTGGTTGTTGTTAAGTGGACGACGGAGACGTGTACACGACAGGCCCTCCGTCTTGGCACCAGTGATGAAACAGATGGGGACGAAATCGCAAATAATCGGGGGTAGTTGGTTTTAAATCCACGAGTAAATAAGCGTGTGGGGTTTGAGTGGCATCGTCGTACGCATGAGTCAGCCAAAGCATTCCTAACTGTTTAATTAACACTTGCACTTGCGATTTATTTCTAGGGCTTTTATACATCACCACGTAATGAGCATTGAGACTGATGGTACGATGGGCTTTACTTTGTTGAAACAAATTTTGGGTGATGTAAATGACACTGGCATTACGATGATGCCCTTTGCGCGTAAACCACAGATTAATTTCTTCTTCGTCTTCTCCTAACATGTCAAAAATAACCAAATGGGTTTGTCTGGGGTCAGACACGATTCCGTCGTCTTCGCCAGGAATGCCTTCCACAGAGACGATGGAAACGCCTTGACTTTCTCGGCTGTACACTGATTGCCACTCTTTGTAACACCACACAGTTCGTTGAAGTGGACGATCGATCAAATGATGTTTATGTTCGATGAAACGTTTGACAAATTCACTTTTGCCTGAACCGCTATGCTCGGCAATGAGCATGTTAAAGGGATGGCGAAAATACAAGGCCTACCAACTAGTCCGATCTATGTGTTCGTCGATGACTTTGACAGTGGAGGAAGAGGGAGCAGAAACAGTAAAGGTAGCCATAGTAGTAGTGTAAGGAATGTCACTTCTGACAGGAAGACAGACAAGACAAGAGTTTTTATACTTTTGTCAGGACACGTTTATTGTCATCTTTAATTGTGAACAACACGAAAGACAAAAGAACATAAAAGCCAAATGGTTAAGTACATGAATAAAAGATACATCAAAACGATCATAGTGAAATATAAAAAATTATCCGTACAACATTTGTGGTGATCAAGAGGTGGTATCGTAGGGACAGTGTGTAATGTTCTTAGAGTCTCTACACTCCTTGGCACAGTCACACAGGAGACATCCTGGAATGGTCTTTCGGGGATGTCGATAACGGTTCTGTCCTGAAGAGAGTGGTTTTCCTCGGTCACGACTTCTTCTTCTGGCACTGTCACTAACACTGGTTTAAAATTTACTTTTTGTACTGATTGTTTTAATTTTTTAGGATGACGAATCTTGGGCATAGTGTGCCACTTCTTTTGTCCAAGCCTCGAAACCAAAACTTTTCCAGTCACGTACATCTTTCCAGTGAGGGTGTAAGTCACAAGCTACACACACATCATCGTACACATCTTCAGTACCTAAAAGTTGACGAATATTTCTTTCCTGTAGAGGTTGTCGAGAAGTATCGAGATGAAAGCGCAAAGTTTTGAGCAGAATGAGTTTTTCGTGTACATTTAAAGGAACCACTTTCATGCTTTTGGAGTGGTATGTACTGTTCGTAAAGAGTCCACAAAGATTCGACTGGTAAACGAAATCCCAGAAAGCATGTCACTAAGACACACACCACACGTCGACCCCAATTCAGTGGACACAGTTCTCGTAAAATGCAATCGTAATCCTCCACCGTTTGAATAGTGTCATTGATTTCCTTCCACGGAATCTGTTGTATCACGAATGATAAAGGTCGTGGCATGGTAGTCCGTTTTAATACCTCTTTTTGTCGGAGGCAATAAGTGAACTTTCTGCACAGAGATGGTCGTACTCCAGTGGCAAATCTAAATTGTTTAGTCACTAACTTGCACATCACACACCATTCAGAAGTGTCCTCTTGAACTAAGTTTACATTGTGTAAAAGATTTTGGAAACCCTCTAACTCTTCTTCTGGAATTCGTTGCAGTATGTCTACCTTGTAGTGAAAAGAATCAGTAACAAACCAATCCTTCTCGCACAGGGGTAGTCGAAAAATGTCTGACCATTGGAACGCTTTCATCAGAATCAGTCCTTTTATAGCACTCAGGTACCAGTGGTTCAAACATCGGTGACGTAACGGATGCAATTGTTCTTTGCGTTTCACTTGTATTTTCACCAACTCGCGGTAAATGCGTTCTCTCAACTCCACAGGCAAGCCACGAATGTTCTCTTGTAAAGTATCCATGACCATGTCAAACACTTCTCCTAGAGCGAAAGTAACGAATGTAGTGAGTAATTTCTGGCCACTGCCATTCCAGGAAATGGTCAAGAATTTCATTAAAATCTTCTAATGTAAATGGTCTAAAGCGGAATATTCGGAAGAACGCACACTTGATCCAGGAAAATCTGACTTGTTTGTTGACTTTTGTCAATTTCCTCTTGCGAATTTCTCGACATAAAAGTTCCTCAGTCACCTATTGAGATTTTGCTCTGGCAAGTCCCAGCCAAATGTCCTTGTAGATCTTCTCTTGCAATTCATTTGGTAATGTTTGAAGATTATTTTTCCAATGGGGTTTAAATACTTGTCTACGGGTTGTCCAACGTTTGACTCCTAGTCAAGCAGCTGGTTTCTTAAATGACATGGTATGCCACTTCAATGACGAGGTCCCACTAAAGGTATTTAGTGACAATCCGGAGACCATCCCGCATGTTCCAGGTAAGCGGAATCTTTCTTCTCCCACTCGTGAAGTGACACACCCCAACTGAAGCACTTGACTTTATCCCCTTCGCCCAAGTAGATAAATTCCGGCTGTAGGTAATTCTTCAGGGGTAGGTCCTCCCAGATATTTTGGCCATTATCCTCGGAAGATTTTGATCCGACTTTCAAAGTCGCAGTATTCAGGCTATTGCACAGGGAACGAATATTCGTCTTTCACAGGTTCATTTCGCTGAGGGTACGGTGAAATATGGAGGAGTTTGGTCAGTTTGGGATGACATCCGTATGGTGGTAGCCACATGGTTTCATAATGATGACATCCACCATGAAAACCAGTAAAGTTAAAAGACGTACGATGACGAGTGGCATCGCTTTCGCATCCGTCAGGTTTGACACTCACAGCATCACTTTCCATGGTAGGTATAGCAAAATTTCCATGATGTGGTACTGAATCGCTGATGTCAAAGCGTGCGGCATCCCTGCCATCGCAAGGCATAGCATCGTACTCGAGTTTCTCGTTGAGTCTTACGCTCGATACTTGTTGTTTGAAAGGATTCATCTGTCTCGCTTGGTATTGGTAGTTCCAATGAACTATCGGTCTTGGACGTTCTCCCTTTTTATATGCTGACCAATATCAGTGTGACCGTACGGTAAAGTGAAGTGGTTGGGATGCCGTACTCGCTTCTGGTACACGATTTGATAGACTTTTTTCAAGAGTCGGCAGACGATTTGGTGGGTGGGTAAACGTACAATCTTGTGCGGTTCGTGGGTGGTCACTTTAAAGTTACCATCATGTCCAGACTGCAAGGCTTCTTTCAAGACGCCAAAGTTCACCTTAGTCTGCGAAAATGCCTTTTTGAGTCTCATCACCCTTGTGGTATTTTTCTGTCTTGGGAAAGTGGTAAATTTC
The DNA here is from genome assembly GCA_016617855.1 of Megalonaias nervosa. Taxonomy (NCBI): domain Eukaryota; kingdom Metazoa; phylum Mollusca; class Bivalvia; order Unionida; family Unionidae; genus Megalonaias; species Megalonaias nervosa. The sequence goes on from JAECUM010093197.1 coordinate 81,773, forward strand.
GTACACTTCTAACAGTTGGTATCCCAGGTCCAGAGCTTTGAACAATTCCACGCTGACCCACGTTCCCGTCAAGGCGCGTTTTTCCTGGCTATGTTGCCAAGGTTGGTCTTGGTTGCACGTTTCGGCACAAGTACGAAGCAAGAGAAACATCAGTTTTCCTTGGACATGATGAGGTAAAACGGTATGGTACAAGTTCGTGGGAGGCAAGACTTTGCACTTGATCAATCCTTCGTATTGTCGAATGTTTTCCAGGTCAATGTGTTCCGTCAGCAATTGCGGGTGTCCTGCGGAAAAGTGACAGTATTTGCACACGTACGGATACAGAGAACACACGTCCAAGTATTTCATTTCCTCTCCTTTCTCCTCGTCGGCTTGGTACAGCAAACAGGTGGCATTCGTCCGTCCTCCGTACAAACTGTCCCGCGGGTTCAGTGGGTCCACTAGCTTGTAACTTTCCACAATGCGCTTAAACACGGGATCGGTTTTCAAACGGTGATCGTACTCATGTTCCCACATTTCAGCCACTTGGTATCCTTGCTCTTCTAACTTCAAGCGCCGCTGAATAGTGGCCTGGTACAAGTCTTCCATGGTCCGTAACGTTCGATGTCTTCTTGGCTTCACGTCTCGTCGATAGGGTTTAAGATCCATTGGGCGAAATCGGCCAGCGTGTTCGGTCGCTGAAAGATTTTTTCACGTCCTCCAGGAATCTTGCTGCAGTGAGGGTAATGACTGAAGATAGGCTCTTGGATACACTTCTCGCACGCTCCGTGAACCACGCAGAAATTAGGAATGTGAATGCCAGTCTCTTGCATGCATTCGAAATCGAAAAAGATGAAATTCCTTTTTTTCTGGTCATCTGCTTCTTCTTCGTCTTCATGTTTGGAATGGTATTTTTGAATGTAGCATTGGTGTTCCAAATCCACGATTTGGCAACAAATGTGACATCGCTTCTTTCCTGAACAGACGTGCACCTTGGCATTATTGGTACGTATGCCTTGTCCACAAGTTGGGCACAATCTCAGGGGTTGACAAGCACATTTCTGCTGTGAACCTTGCGTCTTTAGATGTTGTTGGAAACAGGCAGTTCTGACAAACGTGCGCTGACAAGCTGGGCAATGCACTCGTTCTTGTCCTTCGTCCAGACAGGGCTTAGAGGCTCAACATCCTGAGCATTTCGATCCACAATGCTTGTGTTGCTCTCGATTGTTATAGCCATAGTCACATTTCTCATAGTAATAACCGTATCCCAGAAATGCAGTGATACTGGTAATGGCATCGAAATGTACATCGTGATGAGAGATGTGAATGTATTTTCCGTCTTTGAAATCTTTGCCTCGAAACAACTGAGGTCCGCGCACTTCTTGAGGGTGCACTTTCAAGGTGTAGCGTGGAGCCAAGACGTCTTTGCAACTTTTGCATTTCAGGAATGCCACAAGCGGTGCCTTTGGATATCCCCGCTTGCTGTAACAGGAGTTCTGCTTCTCTTTGTTGTTTGGCTCGGCTAGATTTTTGAATAGTTTGCCAGGCTCATTTCCATTCTGCCGTATCGTTCTTGTCTGCATACGTTCTTCCCACCATGATGGCACAGACTAAACACATCTTGTCTTGAGGATTGTTAATTCGGACGACGCTGCGCTTGATGCTGCGAAGGTCGTCCACCAAGAACACCTTCTTGCGTTGTCCTGTCCCTTGGAGAAGAGAAGCGTGGGTCATGAACAGTGTTGCTTTTCCATCGGTGATGTGAAACTTGTCGTTGGATTGTTGCACGTGTTGAATCTTGTCCATGACTTTGGAAGGTGTCAATTCTGCCGGACTGCTAAACTCGATCCAAACGGGGGACTTCAAACTGTCGTGATGAATGGAAAGTCTCAAGCCATCGTCTTCTTTGGCTTCACATTGCTGTTTCAGTGTGGTTAACAAAGAATCCCACACATCGGTGATGAACCCTTCTGCTTTCTCCAGCGGTACGTCTGACTTGAAATCTTTAAACTTCACCGTGTACGTGTAGGCCGTGGTTCTAAATTTTCTAGAGGAGCGTTTTTCCGTCTCACGAATGTGGTAATACTGGTGGTGATGGTAGACTTTGGTTGGGTGTAAACTTTCTGGGTCTAGATTCTGGCTCACTCATCTCATCTTCAAAATCGCTGGCATGAATTTGAGCCAAGACTTCAGCTACTGTGCGAGGATATAAATCATGTTTTTGCCTCTTACTTTCTTCTCCTTTCTTTACGAAATGATGCGATCGTTTCATCTTGACTGCAGAAAGTTAAATGACTACATTTGAAACGCCATGGACCCCTATATATCCATGTCAGGCGCAGCGTATATATAAAGGGCTGGTGCCTTCTCTCTCAGTATTCATTTCGCTCCCAAGCCGACCAACACGATGGAAAAACCCACACAGATCGAACTTCTGATTAGAGCTTTGCGAGGTGTCATACGAAAGTTTACTTCAGACAAGCCGACGGACTACTCCCCTCCTTTCGAGATAAAAGTCAAGATACTTGCTATATCTGTCAGAAGAAAGGGCATTGGGCTACAGAATGTCCAGACCGTCGAAAAAGCAAGACCAGTGTCAAAAGAGACAGAAGTCAAGACACCTGTTATCATTGTCAAGAGAAAGGACATTGGTCTTCAGAGTGCACTAAGAAACAACAGGAGCAGGAGAGGAAGAAGAAGAAGAGGTGCCCTCGGCAAAGGAAGAACCCCGACACGTCCAGAAAGAGAAGACAGAAAAGAAAAGAAGACGAGAAAAAAGTCAGGAAGAAGAGGAGGAAAAAACTGTGAAAGTGAAGAAATTCATAAAACAGAGAGAGTGAAGACAGAAAGAGACAGAAGAAGTCTATGAACTTTTTAAAAAGTGTTGTGTTATGTTGTGACATTGGATTGGAAAATTTGTACCAGAATAGACCAGACTAAAAAACGTAAGTGTCTCTAGGTTTTGATTATTTAGAATAATAAGGACCTACACTCACACACTCACACACGTACATCATAGGGTTAAAAAAATAAAAGGGATTTTGAGTTTTAATTAATTTTGGCAAAATTAATATTATCTCTTTTCCAAAGAAGTGAGTGGCCCTGAAAAGGACCGTTGGGTGATTGTTTTTTTTTTTTTAAAACCAAACTCAGGAATGAGAAGCAATCAGCTTTAACTGCTTTAAGCCTTTGCCACGGCCAAGGCCTAATTTTGGACTTGCTCCTGTCAATGATTTGGTAGAAATCACTATGGGTGGTATCTCCGGTGTATTAACCGGGTTGGGCTGTTTGGCTCGGGAAGGTCTTTTCCTCTTGGGTCGTAATAAAGAAGTCTGATACATTTGTTTCAGACTCCTTAACTCTGCCAAAATGTCCAAGAGTACCATTACCGTTTGAGTTTCACTGTTCTCCTTCTCTCCTAGACCTTGTTTCTTCTCTACTGCTTCTTCTTCTTCCTGTCGTTTCCTTCTTGCCTCTTCTTCTCGCTGTTGCTGTTGAAGGAGAAATGCTTGTTCTACCTCTTTCTGTTGTTGTAAAAATTTCTCCAATTCTTCTTTCTGTCTCTGTTTAAAATCCTCGACCTGTGGTAAAGAAGGAAAAAGTGGCGAAGGTACTGGTACCGGAACAACTTCTTGCGAAGACAGAAAATCTACTAAATCCCAGTTGAAATTGGTCTCTTCTGGAAGTAGACCTGTGTTAACTTTGGTAGCCGCTGCTATGTCATCGTTTCTAGTCTCCACAGCCGGTGCACCCCAATTCATTGTCTTCTTAGTTTCCGTCATGTTTCAAAAAACAATGTCGCATAGATTCACTGCGTACAGACCTATATAGGGAATGTGACGTCACATGTAGCTCTTTTCGGATTGGAAGAGTGACTCCGCGAAGTGACTGAATTTTGTAACGCGTGTTGGGATTGGTGAACAATCTCAATCCGTTTCGATCCGGTCTTCCACTATAAATAAACGCGGTTCACTTCATTCTCTTCACCTGTTCTCGTCACAAGATGTGGACCAACGTTGAATCGTCTACTTTCGTATCGTCGTTGTTTTTCCGTACGGACTTACCAATGTATGTTAAATCAACATGGACCATTATCCGGATCACCGAGACGACTGTTTGGAAAAGAAGATGCTATGTGGAGAGATAGGGCTGTCTGAAGCGAGTCCTTATTTATGGACAAGAGGTTAGACGAAGTTTGAGAAAGAGAAGAAGATCAGTGAGATGCCCTCTATGTTAACGAACTGGTGTTAACATAAAACCAAAGGCCCTTTTCAGGGCCACTTTCATATGCCTCGAAAAGATATTTATTCTTTTTTGCCTAAATATGTGTTATCTATGTGTTGTATATGTCTCTGTCTCTATTGTATTTGTCTCTACCTAGAGTAGCTGCGCGTATTCAGGTCAACCACTTGCTACATTGTTGCAAGTGTCCAGTACCGTGACGTCACCCTACCTGTTCCATTTCTATTGTCGCTATACAAAATTCCCATTGTCCGTATATCGTCCCAGGGTGTGCCAGTCGCTATACAAATTCCCATTGTCCGTATATTGTCCCAGGGTGTGCGTATTAATCTTGTCCGTATATCGTCCCGGGGGTGGGGGGTGGGGTGTCTGTAATGCTAATTCCCATTGTCCGTATATCGTCCCACTATACTACTGGCAGGATATTATTGTGACCTTGAGTTGTTCAAACATCAGCCACCACCCTCCCACCCCACCCCCACACATGTCACTGGCAGAGTCCAAATGAAAGGGGTTACCAGTACAGATTGGAACTAGTTCAGCTGCATGACTTGCTTGGAAGATGTCTGAATTGACATCAGATCTCCTTAGTGCTCGAGTCTAGATTATCTTGTCAGAGTGTACTCTATTTGCCTTCTTCCCTTCTTTCGAGGTAACAAACACAACAACTACTTGGAGCTAGCAGTGAGAGTTGAGTGTTTGGTGAGGACCAGTGCTTTCCTCCATACAGCGGTGCACCTGCAAGAAAAGCCAAAGGCACTATCTCCCCCCAACACCCCAACACCTCGGTACCTCTACCCAACACCCCGACGTTGTGCTTTATCATAAGTGACAAGTGAACAGTGTCAGACATATTTTTACAACAACCGAGACTGTGTTGTATTTGTTTTTTTTGGAATAAATGATGCATTGGAAGCAGGTAGCTTGTGCTCATTTATGAATGTGATATCACAGTCGTACAGTTTCAATAAATTGGTGCTAACATAATGCCGCGCACATCACAAGCACTGAGTTTAGAAATCTTACTTAATTTTAAAAATAAATGCATGTAAAGGAAGAAACATATCGATTTGTGTTTTGGGTAGTAATGTAGATCAAAAAGAACAAGGCTAAGGTTGAATTTATTTTGTATTTATTTATCTGCTGTTTAACTTTGATCTTTGACTTTAGGATTTCCAGTTCATCGCGAAGATACCTTGTGCCACAAATATTGTTGAGAAGCTGTTATACATAATGTTTTTTGACATTAACAAGCGTGTACAAATTGTAGGATTTAATGCGAGACTACTGACTTTAATGGTACGTCTTGGTTTTTTGAAATGGTCATATGTGCCTGTACTCGTTCAGTCATCTATGCCACCAATGATGTGTGTTTTCTGCAATTAACAATAAAATTACGATCTGTTTATTTCAGAGGTTTGGCTCACGTGACGGGGCTACGTGATCACTAATTTGAACAGCGCAGTAAAACAAATGCCAATTTGCACGTACGCTAGAATAGCACTATCTAAGAATCAGATTGTCACGCTGGAAATAAATAAAAAAGAAAGGCTGTTTACAACTTTGCTAACACATGGGCCAAACATGACCTTGGTAATGACCAATTATTTTCGCTTAGTGTTTACAAAACGTGTCAACCAAGGTGAGCTAAAAATACTGATGATGTAATACCTTTAAGTTCTATTCAGGTCAAAACAGAGAAGTGAATTTTCCGGGAAAAAAAGATTCAAATCCAGTGAAAATTATCATTACAATAAAATGTAATGAAACGAAAATAAAATAAAAAAAAAGGAATTTAAAACTAACACACAAGTAATTTAATTACATATACGTAACAGTAATTTGTCCTTAAAATGTAATAGTGAACGTGTAATTGGTCCAAATACAGTTTCAAAAGACATTTGTGATAAAACCCATTGAAACAATCAGTAAACGAATTTTTCAACTAACTTGGGAAAGGCCATTCTTTTTTTAGTTCTGTCAGCAATTAAATTAATACTTTGTACAGGAGGAGTGAAAATTTACCCAGTTGCCGCACCCGTGCGTGTTTTTGACAATGTTATATTTAAGAACAGTCACATAAGAAGTATCTGATATAATGACAGATATGTAATTTCAGATGGCAGCTATATGCCTTAATTTATTATTATAAACCAGCTTCAAACAAGGTGAATGTTGGTTACATTCATCAGCTCTCCTAAAGCGGGTAATATTATATCTTTATCTTTGTATTCGGAAGCTGAAAATAACCACCAGAACCAGTCATATTTCAACGTCTGTACAACTATGATCACTTAAAACGTGACATGAAGCAAACAAAAAGAATTTTTCTCCATAGGTAACTTAAGGATTATATTTCTCTGTGCATATGTTACAATTATCTAGGTAGCAATCTATCGAGAGTATGACTAGAATATATGTTTGCTACTAGAGAGGGTGAATATTGACACCCCTTAAGAAATCGTGATACGTAGTTGTTTTGTACATGTATATATCGTGTCTACACGTCTAAGTAGTCACTATTATATATAATTTGTAATTATAATTAATGTAATGATGTAGTAGTAGTAGTAGCAGTAGAAATGACTGTAATAGCAGCAGAATTAGTAGTAGTAGTAGTAAAAGCAGCAGTAGCAGCAACAGTAATAATAATACTGTTATTAGTAGTGTATATCGATTGTGTTATGTTTTTCAATATTGTGTTTTGAGTCACTCTTTTCACATACTTTTTCTGCACATCTTTAATCTCCGAAGGACAATTACCTGATAATCATCGCTTGTTTTTTACATGAACGATTTTCATTGTTTCAAGTTACCAGAATGATTAAACTATACGTCCTTGTAAGGAGGGCATATATAATAATCCATTTAATAATTAATGCATTGAATCGTGAATTCATTGTTACATGGAAATGTCATTATGATAAGCATTCAGAATAATAGCTGTCACATTCTTTCATTACAAAAAGATCACACACAAAAACATTACCTTTCTGTTTAGTAACGATGAAACGCAAGTGGCAAGGAGTGCAGACGTGTGACATCTGATGTTTATAAGTTTATTACAAAATTTGTCATACAAATAGGTTATGGGGACAATGGAAATTAACATTATATCGCCATCTTAGAATGATGGGAGTCTGGGGACAAGTGGAAAGCCATGTAAAAATGTCCACCAGTTTCAAATGTTAGTGAGTCTTGAGACAAGGAGAATTGAACATTATTTCTTTAACATTTCCCATTATCCCCAGAAATCGTTTTTGTCTTGACCTCAAAACTTGTTCTCTGGCAGCAAATGGAATTCTAATGTTAAAATAACCTCCACCTATTAAATAATATTCTGTTTGACTGACCAACTCCAACTCATCCACTGAACAACCTAGTAACCAATGCACCGTTTGATTCACCAATACCTACAATAACATCCTTTTGAGACAGTCCTAACTCTACACAGTCTTCTTACAACGACGGCTACATCTGTGCTTTCATTAATCGTCCACTTGGCTATGACGTAGGTGCGGACCACACTACATATTTCATATTGCTGTGGACCTCTCTACCCTCTGCAGTAACATCTTCACTTGTCATGAGAACACATGACAAAAGGGAAAACGCGCCTCTACGAACGGGTCGAAATTGAGTTGGAGTTTCCACCAATCAGAACGTGTGTGGCATAATTTAGTCAAGGTGTGGTTTTATCTACGAATCAGACTACAGCACAACTGTATCGTCGCTTACGACATATACATACATACATACATACATACATACATACATACATACATACATATATATATATATATATATATATATATATATATATATATATATATATATATATATATATATATATATATGTGTATGTGTGTGTGTGTGTGTGTGTGTGTGTGTGACTGCAACATAGCTTGGCCGAAATGATGACGCTGTGCTGTGCGTGTGAATATCTTATCAGAAGTAAAAACAAACAACACAAATGTGCTTTTTTCAGTAAGAATCACAATGAAATTTTTACAACACTGCAGTCCGTCTTTTCCTATTTATTATCTCTTTTGTGTTTTGAATTTCTTCACTGGAACGGTTTCTTCTGCTTGTCATACTTTGAATTTCCTTGCTGGAATGGGTTCATCGTCTTCTGTTTGATTTTATTTGGTGAGCTCCTCTTTTTTTCTCTTTTGTTTTACTTTCTTTGGACAATCAGATAACCAATGTCCTTTACAATGATAGGTAGCTTTACTGGTTATGATTTCTTCTCTTTTAATATTTTTCCTTGCTCTCACGTTGTGGACTAAATGCATCCCAATGCTATTGTCAGACATAGCAGGTATCTTAATTTTAACCTGGACAGGAGTAAATTGGATGGTCTCCAGAAGTATTGGAGTAATTGCATTTTCGAATCACTTTCTGTAATTCATTGACTAGAAGTGTAATTTGATGTACCTATTCCATCGTCACACATTGTATTTCTCTCAGGCAGTCGGGATGCTCTACACACATACACACACACAATATCCCCCTGTCAAATCACACTTAAATCGTCTACTGTCATGCAAGAATACCACCTTTCCGAGGAGAACATACACCAGTCGACGACGACATTCTGTGTTGCCTGATATCCTAAGAGATTGATCCTAGCATTTTGGAAAAGGACATGATGGATCTCTGTCCGAAAACACCCACCTATTCAAGAGAGAGAGAGAGAGAGAGAGAGAGAGAGAGAGAGAGAGAGAGAGAGAGAGAGAGAGAATCAAGATCAGTCTAGAAAGACAGTCATTTAGTAGCTACAGAAGATTATTTTCACATTCAACCAATCCGCAAAGTGACTTCCAAAACCTTTAAAACCATTGTTTGTAAGTACACGGTTAAATTGAAAGAGTTCAAACCCCCACCCACCCCAGATAAAGTAGCTGCCTTCATTACTGACATAATGGACCCTATATTAAAAATTGAAACACCAATGCCAATCTAAACATCAAGATTCTTTGAGACCATCGATCACACACACGACAGTTTCAAATCTCTGCTTTGGATCAAATTTAGTACACATGCAGAATAGACTTTTCTAACAAACTTTGGACAAAATTCAACACATCCAACAATACAATGGTGAAAATAAGCTACCCTTCATATGACACACGTAACAATTTGATCCATGGATCAGATCCCAACTACCAAATCAAATATCGTCCCAATTAGCAACTACCAAAATCGAATGTGTTTATCCCGTACCATCGTGGTGGCTCACGCACATGCAGACAAAAAACACCTAAGTGGAAACAATTATGGGAGAGTATTAGAAAATAAGACAGAGAAGAACAGCGGAGAGAAGCAGAAATCATTTAGAAACAATCACAAAGTTTAAAAGAGACTGTGGGTGGAGTTTCTGAAAAGTAGAAATTTAAAGACAATTTCTTTTGAAACGTTTTTCAGAACAGAGAACCGAATCTCTACAAGTCACCAAGAACGAGGCTAAATCACTACAAGAAAGTGGGAAACGTACAGTTCAAAGAGTCCATGAGTTATTTTGGCCTCTGAGAAGAATGCCTAAAATGTTTGGAATGACAGAAATGGCAAAATGCTATTTTCCACACTTTATCAATATCAACGTCAACACATGCTCCTGCATTTGCCTGAAGTTCATTACTACGACACGACAGTATGCGGGCATAACAAAATGCCTTACATCAGGTCCCCTCTCGAGACCCTTCTAATTTTCAAGAAGAAATGTTGAAATGATTTCGATCTGATGTAGATACACATTGTACACCATTACAGAGGAAATTTCGAGTTGTTTCCCTAACAGGTATCGATTCCTAAAAGAATGTTTCTACCATTGCTAAAGAATATGCATTGGTGCACCAAAAGAAGTTCATTCCAAAGAACAAAATAACCACCATACTACCTTAATCAGCCGTCGATACTCAGCAAAGCTTTGCGTTGGTTACGTTACATATGTGAAATTGAAAACAATAGCATCAAACATGCTAGAAACGGCGGAGAAAAGAAGATTGGCTCTTATTCCGTGAATGATTTGGATTTAGAAAACCCACAGATGGTATACAAATTTCAGGGATGTTTGTTTCATGGATGCTACGTGTGTTATCCTCATCTATAACTGAAAACACAGCTTCAAAGAAGTTTTCCGATGGTTTACTTTGATGTTCTGCCAAAGTAAAGCTTCGTAGTATCTAATTAATGCGAACATTACAGTGCTACAGGGAATTATTCACATTGATCTGCAAACATACCGTTTCTTTCAAAAAGATAAAGTAGCTTTGAAATATTAGAATCGATATTCATAGAAATAAATTATCTGAAACCAGGTTGAAGTGAATCCCTGGGAGGTTTGATTATTTGTTCGTTTCTACGAAGGGATCCTGATTCCGTAAGTGAAAAGCAGTACAACCTACTCAAAACACCAAGTGCAGAAGGACAAAAAATGTTATTATTGTCTCTCAAGTAACAAACCAAGAAACGAGCCATTCAGTAAAGAAAGGTACTGCAGCTAGAATGCACACGAAAATCTCAATCTTTGACAGTTTCTTCTTTCTCTTCTCCTTTTCCTCTCCCTCCTCCTCCTCTGTAGATGATGCCAACCAAACCAGATTTACGACAAGTGTTTCCCCATTTGTTGACAAAATTTAAAGACATCTCTAAGGGACTTTGACGTCTTCTGTTTCTGCTCTAACAGCTGCAGCTGCAATAAGAAGGACTGCATCCCCTGTAAAAGAAAAGTGCAATACAGAGCTGGCATTTTGCAAAGTGTACTTGATTTGACCAAACAAGAACTGGCACATTTTAATCCGCCGACAAAACATCGTCGTCCAGTGGTACCTACAGCTGGAACGACGTCCCGATAATCAGTAGAGGCGAAGTCCAATATAGAAGACGTGTTGGATAAGATTCACTTTAGTTACTGTCTTCCACTGACAGTTTACAATCACAATACATACGTTCAAAGACGTCTTCTGTAAAATGAAAACAAGCTATCTCTTCTCCTTTATATAAACATCTTGTGAGAACTTGCTAAAGCCGATACCCCACGTTAGAATCTTTTGCTGGAACAGAAGGTCTGACGTGAACGTAAAATAAGACAGACAGATTCACCATCGGATGTTATGGAATGACGAAGATGAACCTTTGTTCCTTTACAAACAGTAGATGTAACTCCATCGTTGCTATAAAAAATGTTACGGAGATGTCACAATTACAGCAAGAGTTACACTTGTTAATAAATAGAAAAGATGTGAGAAACACCGAAAACATCTCAATGGTGAGTACACTTATTGCAACATCTTCAACTATTTTCGAAAAAAGCTTTAAACTAGACGTTTATGCCTAAGCTGAGAGATTTGAAGAAAGTCATGAAATCAAAACCAAAACAACAAGCAACAGCTCAAAAGATAATACACACAGTCACGGCTATGAATGAGAAAGAGAAAGGAGAAAACATCGAAGAGTTTCAAACCTAACCTGCTAAAATATCCAAAGGTTACACCTACTTCATGAATTTGTTGCATCAAAAATGAAATGTCAACCCGATCGTCAGCAGAAGTGAAAAAGAAAGAAGTGAAGAAAGAACTAAAGAATCGAATCGATCAACCTTGCTCAGGCGTCATTATCATTTGCTCATACTGGTCGTTGACACGTAAAAAAATTGAAATTAAAAATACGTCACAAAGAAACGGGTATTGGTAGTTGGTTAACACATTGAGCTGTAACACAGTCTATGCAGTTTTCAACATTACAATCATTCCCATGCAGATGACTGCGGAGAAATCCAATGATTGTTTCGTTCAGCCAAAACCAAACTCAAACGTCGACGTCTGCAAGATATATAACAATGGTTACATGAACAGTCGAGTTAAGTAGCAGGAACCGATCATCAACAACAAAGCCAATTTAACAGATGGCTCTCATTTAGCTTTTTGCAATCAAGATTATAAATTATGTTTTTGGTGTCATTGATGTTTTTCTTCAAAATTAACATCATTGATTCCTGTGACCTCTAAAACAAGCTTAGAGTTAATGTTAATCTTAAAAGACCTCTTGAAACAAAATGATCGACACCCTCTGTTATGGCAAACGGACCGAGACACCCTCTGTTATGGCAAACGGACCGAGACACCCTCTGTTATGGCAAACGGACCTAGACACCCTCTGTTATGGCAAATGGACGGAGACACCAATTTTTTTAAGCAAGCTTTACATAAAAATTGAAATAAACCAACACAAATCAATTTTCAGCATGGCAAATGCTGAAATCAAAGCAGTTGTCGTAGGACGTTTCACATAACCTTGAACGAGCATGCGTAGAAATATTTTACACATCAACATACTCTTAAATACCTTCATGTGTAAGATGTATTGTCAAAATGTACAATCAATCGTACCCTTGCAGCACTGGACGTGCTCCAAAAGAAGAGAGGCCTTTAAGCGAAGTGACACTGATTGTTTGAAACGTCGTAGATCAGAAAAAGAAGGAACTATTAAACAATGGATATTGGGCTCGCATTTGAAAGACAAAATGCATTTTTGACAAAGGCTGTTTAATAATAATAATAATAATAATAATAATAATAATGCCAAATTTGTAGAAACTTGAAGCACTTTATAATATTAGATAACACATAAAAACATGTACAAAGTCAAGAATACAAAAACAATCAACATGAAATTGCAAAACGAAGACACGCTGACAATAATTAAGGATGTAAAGTTTATTAAGTCTTCAAGAATTAAGAGAGAAGAAAGAAAATGTAAATGCAAAGGAAACAAGAAGAAATGGAAACATATGAGGAGAGAAAGAGACAAAATAAAGGGAATGTAATTTAGAATAAAAACTTAGAACTAATAAGCAGAAAGCACCCTCGCTCATTTACTCACAAGGTCAGGTTCGATGTTAGCAGAAATATTAGGTTAGTACCCCCTTTTAATGAACAAAGTAGATAAATGTAGACTGATGGTATATAAGTATGTCTGTTTGCATAGTGTGCAATCACCTCTACGCTTGTGTGTGGTTGTATTTATTTATTTGAATCTATTTGAGCATTCCTACCCTTTTCTCTGTTTTCACTGCAAATTCTTATGCATTTCATTTTGCACATGTTTAATGAAATGGTAATTAGGGGATGAAAGTTGTGAATATGAGAGATTTGAAGGTGTTAATGGTAGTGCAATATTCAAAGCTGAGTTTATCGCGGGTGATGTCAGAGTAATCGTTTTAAATTGCGCTATATGTCTTTGATAGTAATTCAAATGTTATGTAGTTTCATAATGAAACAGATCATTTTATATTTCTCAAAATTTTAAAGAATTATAATTTGATACGAAATGCAAATATTGAGTACAGATGTGTATTAATGAATACCAGTAACCTCTCTATTTTAACCAGTTTGCTACGGCTTCATAACAAATTGCATTTGATGTCTACAGTCATACAGATAGATTAAATACACAGAAAATCCAGCTAAAATAAGTTATATTCGACGGCTACGTTCCCTTCTTTATTTTATACTAAGACGATCTTAATTCAATATCATTGATTTCAAGAGTCTAGACCTTATTTCGATGATCATAATAACATCACCGTAAACTAAGCTCAAACAGTTTCCTTAGCTGATTAGGTTGAATATGACAACACTGTGTCAGCTTTCTAGTAGAACATCTTAGTGCAGAGTATGGTAGATAAGTGGAGGTTTTAATTTGTTTTAGAGAGTTCGGTTTATTGATCAGACAAATTAGAGCTAATAATAATAGTTTTTCCTAATAATGTGACCAATAGATATATCTGTGAAAATAGCATGGGGTCCCGCACATAGGAGCTTTAGGGAGGGGGCACACTTAATAGCTGACCACTACATATCCCCTTCCACCTTCCCGAAAATAATTATGCGGGGGCCCATGGCAAAGAGGGTAGATTTACTTGGACTGTGTACAGTACTTTGCAAGAGATTTGATTGCGAAAGAAGTCATAGGAGTCAATGTTTGGCCTTTCATGGCAAAGGTGGAGAAGAGTACCTAAATATGTTGCAAATTTAGGGAATTCATAGCAGGATATGATTTTTGTTTCCTTGTTTATTACACACGATATCTGTCCTGACGGAATGTTATATATTTTCACGAAACATTGTTTCTGCAAGCACGTAGTGGTTACCACGCTGAACTTAGATTAATCCTGGTAACAATATCGGACACTGTGTTCTGGAATCAGCTTGAACAACACAAAAAACCCACTCAAATAAAAAATATCTAAATCATATATGATAGTTAGTGATTTTACTCATATAAACATATAATTAGCACACCAGTGGAGGAATCAGTTAGGACACGCACGTAAACACCAACTAGCACACCAGTGAAGGAATCAGTTAGGACACGCATGTAAACACCAACTAGCACACAAGTGGCAGGATCAGAGTTAGGAAACCACTGAAATGTACATTGTGCAAACTATTCTTGACCTTTCCACTGACAGAATAACACTGACAGAATAACACATTAAAAGGGATATATTTATCTACCCAAGAAATCACATAAGTTAAATATGGCTACGCTCTGTGTCAAGTCAAGTATTTGGTGGGTCCAACATTTCAAAAGGGCCCTGACTTTCCTAGAAAGGGCACCAAAGCAAACATCTGTGTGTCCATTTACTATTATGTGTGCATAATACCCAATAAAGAGAGAAAAGGGTAGGAATGCCCGAAATATTACAGAATGAATAAACAAGTAGACTTCCACTGAATTAAAACATTTGAATATATTAGTCACCATATTGCATTCTAGGGTATGTTTAAGTTCATTGCAAGGCCTGAGACGTTGTTATTTGGTTACATTGCATCAAAAATTTCGACTCAGACATTAAATTCAAGTTTAAACAAATAACTGAAAGAATGATGATTCCAAATAAGCCAGTCAGCTGTTATTGTATCCTTCTTAGTCGCTAAGTAAAACGTTTTGTCCATGAATTTTCCTTGAGATTTACTAACCAGTGAATAACGTTATTTGTATTAAAAAATCTAAAATTGTTTTTTAGTTCATCTCCTGGCTTCTGCGTTGGATGAGAAATGGGTGTGATTCCACCGGTTCCGGAAAGGTAACTTGCACAAAACATTCCAGACATTTCGTTCAAACGCAACTATTTCCAGAAAATGCAACATAACCTACTCCAGTTGTTTATACATATTGTGTCCAAATTAGTCACAGGCAATTAATTATTCTAGGATCTACAGGACACGCCTATGTGTCGTGCTTTATTAAATACTATATTTAAAAGAATGAAGGTCGCTGATTGGCTGAAATTATTACCGGAAAATATGACGTAATATTTAAGAATAAGTATGGATCAATTGCACACACACACACACAGATATATATATATATATATATATATATATATATATATATATATATATATATATATATATATATATATATGAAGAAAACAAACTATTGTATTTTGCCCCATTGAAACAAACCTGGTAATCTACCCGGCGAAGCCAGACCAGTAAATGAGGTTGCTTTATCACTGTCTTGTAGGTGTCATAACCAGACCAGTAAAATGAGAATGAAGCATCACTCTGCTGTAGTTGTCGTATCAACTTGTCCATTTACTAATGATAATTTTGGTTTATTAGTTTTTCTATAATTTTCATCCATGTGTGGACCTGTCTCTGGCACAAATGGTCTAGGAAACATTTTACCTGATAATCGATAAAATATTTAACTAGGGATTTCATGAACATTTTTCAAATGTGTTGAAAATTTAAGTCTGGGAAGAACAGTGGGTTCAAAGTTTTACTGCCCCTTTCTATGGCAATCATTGTGCATGCACACCTATGATAAATTACACACTCACCTTATATATAGGATATACTATAGTATGTACGCTGTATCAAATACACATATTTCCCTTTGAACAGAGTTAAGATGGACTACACGCAACTGTGTATTGACCGAGTGAATGAGCTCCTCACATCCCTGCCGGGTGTGTTAGCTTCAAAATGTAATTCTGTGCCTTTCATGGCTATTCACAATCACCTTTGTAAACTGACAAGTTGATTGTTTTCTTTTTTGAGTTTCTATTTGTATTCACATTAAATCAATATAAGAAACACTTATGATTTAAACATGAAAGATGGTTTTAATGATGAAAGTAGAGCACCACAAACACATGGTTGGCTTCTTGAACACTGAACCCTCTGCCGCAAAATGACGAACCAACAAGAGGTAATTAACACAATTTAATGCATTTACAGTTTATCATTATTCATAGGTCCAGAGACATCGTCGTTTGACACAAACGAAAATCCTCTACGCTCGTCTTTCATGGATTTTCGCCCGTATCTTAATTAATAATAATCGACTTTTAGAACATTATAATAGGTTTAAGAAACAACAACAACAAAGCATTAAATTACAGTATGTGTGCCTCGTAACTAAGACTTTACCGTATCATGTCGACAGAACATTACAACTTTGTATCATTGATTATATAAACACTGTAGATAAATCCAAAGAAAAGTGTACACATTCCGCTACAATGAACCATATTCTTGTAGGTTACTTGGTGCAAGTTCAGTTTCAAGGTTTTTATCCAGCCCAAATTCTTTTTCTCTCTCACTCTAGATTTCTGCTTATTTTGTCCCTTATGCAAGAGTGGGGTGGGAGAACGGAAAGCAGAAAGGATTGCGATGAAATTGTGTACCATATTAATTCATTTAGATAACGGAGATTATTAATTCTTTTTATCATTATTTTCAAATGTCACTAATGATTAATGAGTGGAAATTCATCATTGATCTATAGGCATAGAATCGACAGCACACAGCTGCAAGAATGTTTATATATGCGTATTATTATGCCATGGGCGGATCACAATTTAATGTACCAATAGCATTGGTATATCAATTTGCTTTATACCTACACATTAAATGCATGTTATTTTTTATGTATGTGGGACACACACACACACACACACACACACACACACACACACACACACAAATTATACGCATTAATAGGCTTGAACAGAAAACCGTTTGTCGCTCACAGGTACTACTGTATGGAAACGAGGAAATCTCACCAAGCTAGATTTCTGCAGTGGGCACCTACAACGGAATTGTTGTTAAAAAAAAACGAACCGCACAGCGTACCATTTTATTCATCTTAAAAGTTTCCTCTTGGATAGACCATTTATTGGATGTAAGCGTCATTTGCCGATCTTACTTCAAAATGAATTGGTTGAAATTTTAAGGTTACCTACTAGTGGAAAGGAATTAGTTGTTTGTAATATAAGTACGATAGTAGTAGTATAGTGGGGTACCGTAGCGACAATGGGAATTAGCATTACAGACCCCCCCTGGGCCAGTATAGCGACAAGAAGTAGGTCAACACCCTGGGCCTGTATAGCGACAATGGAAAATGGAGTAGAGGGACTAGAACACCCTGGGCCTGTATAGCGACAATGGAAAATGGAGTAGAGGGACTAGAACACCCTGGGCCTATATAGCGACAATGGAAAATGGAGTAGAGGGCCTAGAACACCCTGGGCCTGTATAGCGACAATGGAAATTTTGTAGAGCGGTGACTAGGAGACTGTGGGTTTGTAGAGCGATAAGCGACAGGTGGCATGACGTCACACTAGTAACAATGTAGCAAAAAGAGAAGTACTGTGACGTCAAGCTACCTGAGAGAGGGCTATAGACAAACACGAATCAAGAGCGTTCGTGTTTCTTTTTTTAGTAGAGGAAGGGTTTTATATATATTCGTTTAGGGTGGAGATAAAATGAAAATTAAGATCTTTTCGAGGCATTGGAAGTGGCCCTGAAAAGGGCCGTTGTTTTGTTATGTGATGTTAACACCATTCTGTTAACATACAGGACATCGCATAGGTCTTCTTATCTTCCTCAAATTTCTCAAAGTTTGTCTTAAACTGTGTCTCACTTCTGGTCCGTAGATGAGCGTCCGCTTAAGACAGCCTTGTCTTTCCACATAACATCTTCTTTTCCAAAGAGTGGCACCGGTGATCCGGATGACAGTCCATTTTGTTTTCACATACATGGGTAAGTCTGTACGGAACAGCATTGAGGATACAAAAGTAGAGGATTCTACGTCGATCAACATCTTCTCTGTGACGAGAACAGGTGAAGGGAATGAAGTGAACCGCGTTTATTTATAGTGGAAGACCGGATCAAAACGGATTGAAATGGTTCACCAATCCCAACACGCGTTACAAAATTCAGTCACTTCGCGGAGTCTGTCTTCCAATCCGAAGAGAGCTACCTGTGACGTCACATTTCCTATATAGGCACCCTAGCGTCTGTGCGCAGTGAATCGATGCGGTAGTGTTTTGTGAAACATGACGGAACCTAAGAAGACAATGAATTGGGGTGCACCGGCTGTGGAGACGAGAAGTAATGGTACAGCAGCAGCTACCAAAGTGAACACAGTGCTACTTCCCGAAGAGGTTGATTTCAACTGGGATTTAGTAGATTTTTATCTTCTTCCCAAGAATTTGTTCCGGTACCAGTACCTTCGCCACTTTCTCCTTCATTACCACGTGTCGACGATTTTAAACAAAGACAGAGAGAAGAATTGGAGAAATTTTTACAGCAGCAGAAAGAAGCAGAGCAAACATTTCTTCTTGAACAGAAACAGCGAGAAGAAGAAGAGGCAAGAAGGAAACAACAGGAAGAAGAAGAAGCAGTAGAGAAGAAACAAAGTCTAGGAGAGAAGGAGAA
Organism: Megalonaias nervosa; assembly: GCA_016617855.1. Classification (NCBI taxonomy): domain Eukaryota; kingdom Metazoa; phylum Mollusca; class Bivalvia; order Unionida; family Unionidae; genus Megalonaias; species Megalonaias nervosa. The sequence continues at coordinate 100,732 of JAECUM010093197.1, forward strand.
CAGCGAAAGTCAAACGGTCACGGTACTCTTGGACATTTTAGCCGAGTTAAGAAGTCTGAAACAAATGTATCAGACTTCTTTATTACGACCCAAGAGAAAAAGACCTTCCCGGGCCAAACAACCTAACCCTGTGACTACACCAGAGATACCACCCCTAGTGATATCTACTAGATCATTGACAGGAGCAAGTCCACAAGTAGGCCTTGGCCGTGGCAAAGGCTTAAGACAGTTAAAGCGAATTGATTCTCGTTCCTGAGTTTGTTCTAAGGAAAAACAAACACTCAACAGTCCTTTTCAGGGCTACCCAATACTCTCGAAAAGAGTGACTATTCATTTTGCCAAAATCAATTAAAACTCAAAATCCCTTCTTTAACCCTGTGATGTACGTGTTGTGAGTGTATGAGTGTAGGTCCTTATTATTTCTAAATAATGAAAACCAAGAGACACTTACGTTTTTTCAGTTTGGTCTATTCTGTTACAAATTTTTACAATTCAATATCACAACATAACACAACACAACACTTTTTAAAAAAGTTCATAGATTTCTTCTGTCTCTTTTTTCTTTCACTCTCTCTGTTTTTTCAATTTCTTCACTTTTACACTTTTTTCCTCTTCTTCCTCTTCTTCTTTCTCACATTTTTCTCGTCTTCTTTTCTTTTCTGTCTTCTCTTTCTGAACGTGTCGGGGTTCTTCTTTTGTCAAGGTTACCTCTGTTTCTTCTTCCTCCTTCTCCTGCTCCTGTTGTTTCTTAGGGCACTCTGAAGACCAATGTCCTTTCTCTTGACAATGATAACAGGTATCTTGACTTTTGTTTCTTTTGACACTGGCCTTGCTTCTTTGACAGTCTGGACATTCTGTAGCCCAATGCCCTTTCTTTTGACAGATATAGCAAGTATCTTGACTTTTATCTCGAAAGGAAGGAGAGTAGTCCGTCGGCTTGTCTGAGGAAAACTTTCTTATCACACCTCGCAATGCTCTAATCAGAAGTTCGATCTGTGTAGGTTCTTCCATTGTGCTGGTCGGCTTGAGAGCGAAATGAATACTGAGAGGGGAGTCACTAGCCCTTTATATATGCCCTGGTCTGACATAGATATATAGGGGTTCATGGTGTTTCACAGGTAGTCATTTGACTTTTTGCCGTCAAGATGAAACGATCGCATCATTTCGAAAAGAAAGAAGAAGAAAGTAAGAGGCAGAAACATGATTTATCGCCTCGCACAGTAGCTGAAGTCTTGGCACAAATTCATGCCAGCGATTTTGAAGATGAGATGAGTGAACCAGAATCGAAACCTAAAGAGTCTACACCAAATCAAAGTCCATTACCATCAGTAAACCCTGAAAAGTACTACCGTATTCGAGAGACGGACAAACGCTCTTCCAGAAAATTTAGAACCACAGCCTACACGTACGCAGTGAAGTTTAAAGATTTCAAGTCTGACGTACCCTTGGAAAAAGCAGAAGGGTTCATCACTGATGTGTGGGATTCTTTGTTAACCACACTAAAACGGCAATGTCAAGCCAAAGAAGACGATCGCTTGAGACCTTCTATTCATCACGACAATTTGAAGTCTCCCGTTTGGATCGAGTTTAGCAGTCCAACAGAATTGACACCTTCCAAAATCATGGACAAGATTCAACACGTACAACAATCCAACGACAAATTTCACATCACGGACGGAAAAGCGACACTGTACATGACCCACGTGTCTCTTCCCCGAGGGACAGGTAAAAAAAAGTTGATGTTGGTAGACAACTTGCGTAACCTCAAGCGTAGTCTCGTCCAAATTAACAATCCAAAAGACAAGATGTGCTTAGCCCGTGCCATCGTGGTGGGACAAACGTATGTTGACAAGAACGATACGGTAGAATGGAAAAGAGCCTGGAAAACTATTCAACGATCGGACCGAGCCAAACAACAAAGAGAAGCAGAACTCCTGTTACAGCAAGCGGGGTTAGCTAAAGACACACCCTGCGGTATTCCTGAAATGCAAAAGTTGCAAGACGTCTTGGCTCCACGTTACACCTTGAAAGTTCACCCTCAAGAAGTGCGCGGACCTCTGTTGTTTCGAGGTCAAGATTTTAAAGACGAAAAATACATTCACGTCTATCATCACGATGAACATTTTGATGCCATTACCAGTATCACTGCATTCCTGTCATACACTTATTACTGTGAGAAATGTGACTATGGCTATAACAATCGAGAGCAACACAAGCATTGTGGATCGAAATGCCCAGGATGTTTAGCTTCTACACCCTGTCTGGACGAAGGACAAGAACGAGTGCATTGCTCTGTTTGTCAGCGCACGTTTGTCAGTCCTGCCTGTTACCAACAACACCTAAAGACGCAAGGTTCACAGCAGAAATGTGCTTATCAGCTCTTGAGATTGTGCCCTACTTGTGGACAAGGCATACGTACCAACAATGCCAAGGCGCACGTCTGTTCAGGAAAGAAGCGATGTCACATTTGTCGCCAAACCGTGGACTTGGAACACCAATGCTACATTCAAAAATACCATTCCAAACATGAAGAAGAAGAGAATGACCAGAAGAAGAAAGGGAATTTCATCTTTTTCGATTTCGAATGCATGCAAGAGACTGGCATTCACATTCCTAATTTCTGCGTAGCTCACCGAGCGTGCGAGAAGTGCATCCAAGAACCTATCTTGACTCATTGCCCTCACTGTAGCAAGATTCCTGGAGGACGTGAAAAACTCTTT